>VWZD01006807.1:140291-154105 GCA_013396695.1 Sakesphorus luctuosus | reverse complement strand
CTGTGGGGAGAGGCTGAGGGAGCTGGGGTTGTTTGTGCTGGAGAAGAGGAGGCTCAGAGGTGACCTCATCACTGTCTAAAACTACCTGAAGGGAAGTTCTAGCCAGATCCGGGTTGGTCACTTCTCCCAGTCACTCAGCAACAGGAAAGGGGGCACAGGCTTAAGCTCTGCCAAGGGAATTTTAAGTTGGATATCAGAAAAAAATTCTTTCCAGAGAGAGTGCTCAGGCATTGGAATGGGCTGCCCAGAGAGGTGATGGATTCACCATCCCTGGCAGTTTTTAAACTGAGACTGGATGTAGCACTGATTGCCATGATTTAGTAAATGAACTGGAGTTGGACCAAGGGTTGGACTTGATGATCTCGGAGGTCTTTTCCAACCCAATCGATTCTATGATTCTATGATTCTCGGAGTAGCCCTCCCACTAGGTAAACCTTGCCATGCAAACTCAATACACAAGGAGAGACAGAAATCTGCAAAGGCATTTTTAATGAATACTGCTAAGTTCTGTCACCAAAGAAATTTAGTTCAGCAGTGCATTTTATACCTTCAAAGATTTTCATAACCATTGAGCTAATGGTTTGAACCCTTCTGATTAAGCAATTCAGTAAAAGAAAATATTTAAGTATATATAGTTCTGATTAATAAATATGATAATTTTTTTTCTGTGTGTGCATTCAGGTGATTAACATGTGTAAAGTAATATCAAACTTTTCATTTCAGTATCCTAGTGATGAATAAAATAATTAAATAGGGTGTCAAACCTTGCAAGTATATTTTTCTTTTCAATACCTGTGAAAAAATTAACAGAAGCATATAAAATTTTTGTTCTTCAGACCACTTGTATTGAATTTATGGAAACTAATATATTGCATATATTGTATTAATGGAATCTTGTCATTTAATAATTTCAGCTGGTGACATAGTTCATGTGGTGAATTACCTGGGAACAAAAATTTATCCTCTTACTGAAACAAGATTTCTACAATAATGGATTAAATGGCCACACTGGAAATTATTTTCCTTTGAGCTCAAGATTGCATTTAGTACTGGTTTTCAACTCAAAATGGAGTATAATTTGGCAATTTTAATGCAGTAATTTTAATAAGGCTAACAACAGTAGTATGTGCATTTTGATCACAAGACAAATTATACATAGGATCTTTCAGATCAGGAGTGTTGACTTTATTCCTGTTATAAGACGTTTGATCACAAATATCATTTACTTCTGATGATCACGTGCTGTTATTTCTGATGATAACATGCTGTTATTTATACTTATAAAAAGAGGGCAAGGAGAGGGAACACGGCACAATAAGACCTCTTGGGAAATCATTCAAGCATCTTAAATGAACAAAATATGAGCCTGTCATTTTGTCTGTATAGGCCTAAAATGTTCCTCATTATGAACTTTAGGCATCATTTTAGAGTCAGATCTATTCTATCTTCCTCAAATGCCTCTTACGTCTTTATCATATGTTTGTACATCAAATAACTTGCAGTGAATTTTACATTGTTTCAGGTTATGGGAACAGGAAATCAAAATTATAACATTCATCCTTAAAATTCTACCTTCCTTCAGAGGCTTTCCTAACCCAAAGAACAGATTATGTTTACTTTTTACTTGCTCAGCTTCTTTCAAAGAATGCAGTCTTCTGTGCTATTGTTCATTGTTTAGAAAGAGATTAGAAAATTCTCTAATATATTAATTATTCAGAATTATCTATCAATTTCCTCAGTCAAATAGCTTTGGTCTGTAGATCACTGAAACTGCAAATATTATAAGAATGTAGAATTGGAAATAGATTTTTTTATACAAGGCAGGCAACTGTAATATAATTAATATACCAGCAATAGTGAATTTCAGATGTTATATGCAACACATTATAATATTTATTATTTATAATATATTTATATAAATCACCTACTGAAAAACCAGGAACACTAAACCATGCCTTACAGGCTTTATCATTGTAACATAAAAGTTTAATACATACATTTTCAGTTAACCATTGTACGTAGAGATATTTGATCATGTGACTGACAGAAATCTGTCCTTGAGGTCACAATTGCACTACCCTAATACCACTAAGGTCTCCAAGTCCAACAGCCAACTTCATGTTCATCTCTGACCATGTCCCCAAGTGCCAAATCTACATGTTTTTGGAACATTCCCAGGAATGGCAATTCCACCGCTTCCCTGACATTCAACAGACAGTTCTAATGATTTACAATGCTTTCAGTGAATAAACTTTTTCTTATACTTGATCTAAATTTCTGCTGGCCCAACTTGAGGCCATTTCCTCTCATCCTGCCAATTGTTACCTGGGAGAAGATGCCACCTTTGTTGCTCCTTCTCTGGGCTCACCCCAGTACCTCAATATCTTTCTTGTAAGTGAGGGAACCAGAACTGGACACAAGATTTGAGGCACAGTCTCATGTGTTAAGTACAGGGGAGCAATCACTGCCCTGGTCATGTTGGCCACACTGTTTCTGATGCAGATCAGGATGCCATTGGCCTCCTTGGCCCCCTGGGCACCGTGCTGGCTCTTGGTGTGGACCAGCAGCCTCAGGTCCTTTTCTGCCAGGGAGCTTTCCAGCCACTCTTCCCCCAGCCTGCAGTGCTGCATGGGGTTGTTGGGGCCTGGTTGAACCTTACAAAATTGGCTTGGTCTTGGCCTTGACCCACTGATCCCTCTCAGAGCCTTCCAATGCTCAGCAGATCAAGATCCCTGCCTAATGCAATGTCATGTGTGAACTTCACTCAATCCCCTCATTCATTAATTACCAAAGAGGCCTGGCCCCAGTCTGGAGGCCTGGAGAACACCACTAGTGACTGGCTACCAGATGGATATAACGCCATTCACCAGCACTCTCTGGGCCTGCCCATTCAGCCAGTCTTTAACTCAGAAGACAGTGCACTCATCCAAGCCATTGGCTGCCAGCATTTTTCAGAAGAATGCTGTGGGAGGCTGTCAAAGACTTTACAGAAGTCCAAGTAGATACATCTGTAGCCTTTCTCTTATCCACTAGCCAAGTCACCTTGCCAAAGAAGGACACCAGGTTGATCAAATAGGATCTTCTTCTCCTAAAGATCATGCTGGTTGGGCCTGATCCCCTGGATGTTCTGCATGTGCTGTGTGATGGCACTCAAGATGATTTGCTCAATGAACTCTCCTGCTACCAAGACCATGTGACAGGCCTGTAGGTCCCTGGATCCTCCTTCCAGCCCTTCTTACCACGTTTGACAGCTTCCAGTCACGTGGGAACCCCCTGATTATCCAGAACTGATAGTAAATTATTGGAAGTGGTTTGACAAGTTCTTCTGTCATCTCCCTCAGTACTCTTGGGTGGATTCCATCCATCCTCATAGACTTGTGTGGGTCTAATGGCATAGTAGGTCACTGACCAATCTCTCTTGGATTATGGGGGATTCATTCAGTTCCCTGTGTCTGTCTTACAGCTCAGAGGGCTGGGTACCTTGAGGACAACTAGTCTTGCTGTTAAATACTGAGTCAAAGTAGGAGTTAAATACCTCATTACTTTTCTTATCCTTTGTCACTGTGTTTCTGCCCCATCCAAAGAAGATGAAGATTCTCCTTGGCCCTCCCTCCATTTTTTGCTGATGTATTTGTAGAAATACTTTTTGTTAACTTTTACAGACATGCTGAGATTAAGCTCTGTCTGGGCTTTGGCCCTTCTTATTTCTCTGTGCATGACCTCAAAACATTCTGTTAGTCTTCCTGAGCTGATTGCCTCTTTTTTCCTTTTTTTCTCTGCCTCTTTTACAAGTCAAACCAGTTAGATTCTTAATCCAAATAAAATGTTAGATGTCTGTTGAAACATTACGAAATTTTATCATTCAATTTATATTGATAATCCTAGAAATATTTGAGTTAGTCCTTTTAATCTTTAAATCCATTTGATAGTTTTTTTTAGTATGAAATGGAATTAAAAGTTCAGAAAGTTAATGGTAAAATGAAGTATGAGATGTTAAAAGACAGAGGAAGGAAGCAAATTCCTAACTTGGGGAGGACTGAAATGCACTATTTAGAAAGAGATTCTGAATTTTCTTATTTTCAAGATTATTTATATGTCCTTAGATTTCTTATTGAAGTACATTCCACTCGAAAACCTGTTGATATCCAGACTTCTATTCTGGCCCTCATTAAGCAAGTCTCTTTTCCTAGTGTGTGTCCATTTTTGTAACTGCATTGTTAAAATTTGTTGCACAAGAAAAGTTTCCACTTGTAACTGATAAGTTTCCACTTGTTCACATTATAACCCTGAAAATCCTTCAGTCTATTCTGAACAGTGAATGAGTGTTTAAAAATTCAATTCAAAATGTATGCAGATACCTAAGCAGGAAAAAATATTGCTTTTTTCTTCTGTGACAGGATCAAATCATGCATCTACAGGTAAATGTAAAGAAGTGTAACTCGAACATCATCATGCATTTTCCCTTTGCAGAGTAACCTGGTCAACACCTCTCTCACACCGCAGTAATCATGTTTTTTGGAGTCTTTCCACTCACTGACTTTTGTCAATCCTCATACAAAACAAAACCAGGATAAATCTGGGTTTTTTCCTTTTGGGTAAATGGTAGATATACACCACCAAAAGCAGATCACAGGGCATTTACTGAGTGTCAACATTTGTATCTTGTTTTTCTCTTCCTTCACCACTAGAAAAAAACTCTAAGGTGTTCCTTATCTGTTGATAGGCACTTGGTGAGGAAGGATTGTATATTAAGTTTTGAAGTTTCATGAAGACAATATTGCATGCTTAAAAACCGTATCTGTGCTATTTAATAGTGTCATTTAACATTTGAATGGAGAGGAATAAAATTTACTTCTGTTTGACAACCAGATTTGATTTTGTCAGGAGTGTGACCAGATCAATAAAGGGTGATTAAACTTAATGAAGCTTTGAAATCCTTGAAAACCTCAGCTAAAGAGAGAATTTTTAAACCTGTTGATCTTTCATGTCTTAAGAGAGCTTAATGAAATTCTTACATAACTCCTTCTCACCCTAGCACATACAAACATTTAAAACAGCTGAGTTCCATTCCCATCATATATTTTTCTGTATTGCAGACACAGCAATCTTTCTCCCTGTCAGGTTTCACACTAAAATGAAACAATCAACTGCCTGGAATGAAACACTGTCAGCTTTCAAGAGGGAGTTTCACCTTCATAAGTCTGCACACCTGCCAAAGACCAAGGAGCTTGTGAGCTCTTCTATGACACCAGACTTGAAGGGGTGCAAGACAGGTGAGTGAGAGGTGGAGGATGAGTCTTTCAGTGATTCACTAGTCTTTGACTTCAGTGGAGAGTATTTAATCATCTCTGGTGTTCACACGCTTAGATTGAGCACATAATGCTTTTAGATCTAACAATTGTATTATGTTTGTACAGGCACCTTAATAGAATCATGAGCTCTGGAAAGTGCTTTAGGGAAAGTGCTTCAGTTGTGAAGTTTGAGATCTGACCTATGCAGGACTCAAGGTGAGTGTCTTGTCGTTCCTTATTATGGCATGGGAATGAAAAAACTATCAGGATGAACAGGATGAAGTCCTGACCAGGAGTGTCATTTACTTCCAAAGCAACAGTTATTCACAAAAGCCAAAATTAACTTCATAAAGTATTTAAAAGAATTCTTCTCCTTCCTAACTGCTTGGTCTCATGAACCAGGTTGCCAGCTTTGATCCTGGAGACCTTACAGAGATTAATCTATTTTACTGTATTTATCTCTAGATTCACATCTACTGATAAATATTTTGCTCTTATTTGTGTATTCAGAAATTAAAAATGCAAAAACTACTACCCTTCCAAAGTCTTTGCTTAATGAGGTCATAAGAAAATTCCTTTTAAATGCTAAGAAAGTACAATGACAGTGACCAACGAAAATGGGACCTTGCTGCCTACTTTCATTTCCTCAGGTACCTGCTGAAGGCTTGATATAGTCTGTACTTTGCAGTAATTTCTAAGAACGAAATATAAAATACAAAACAATCTGTCAGAAGTAATTATTCAAAGTCCTTGGGAAAGCTAATTGATTGTGATTGTCATGGAGATTTCTGGTTTTCGGTTGTGACAGCATTTGGCTACACTTTAAAGTGTAGCTTATGTTTTCTGGGTGAGACAAATTAGTTGATGTTATAAAATCACCTACAATCGAAATGAAGTTTTACACATAAATTGCCTGGGAGTAAATGAAAATTTCACAGGCTGAAGTCTGATAGCAAACTTGAGAGCTGTGTGACATCTCCATCAAGAAAGAACATGTTATGCTAAGAGGAGTTTGGCATATTGGCAGTTATTTTCGCTCTATACATGATGCATTCAGTGGAGTTTAACCACATATGTANTAATTTCAAAATAGAAAAGCACTGGTTCAGACCACACGATATGGGCCACATTGAAAGTGTAAAGCATAAATATTGTAAGAGTTTTGATAAAAATTAGGTCTACACTCTTGGGAAGAAAATATATTTGTTTTTCTTCTGATTGCTATTGCTGCCACATCCAGAAAATAAATCCCAGATCTGAAGACCTATGTACAATAATTTAAAAATTTGGATCTGACTCCAGTTTTAATGGTTGTGATACAGGCCCTATTTAATCTATAATATGAAAGAGTAAGGCTCAAACAAATCATTCCCACCAACAATTATACTCAAGTAAAGAGATCTGTCATTGTATTTTCTTTCTGATTTTATAAAAGCATGTTGTGACTCTCTGCCTAAAGCCCTAGCTAAAGACAAATATTTCAGAAGGAAGTAGGGTGTCATGGTACTCCTCATAGTCTTTTATATTTGCTTTAAAATCATGTTTTTGCATAGAGGTTTTTGGATCAGGTAATTAAAACCTCTGAATGTCTCAGGATACTGCTCAAAAAGCCTATGTCCCTAACACAAGGTTCAGGATTACATCTGGGACCCAGAGTTCGACATATTTCAACAATGTACTTGCAAGAACCTATGAATTTTATTGATGTTGAATCCTAATTAAAAATCAAATTGATACTAAAATTATACAACAATTTGAGAATGTCTATGTCTTTGTATTTTTACAGGATTCCTTGTAATTTGTGTTAGATTTGCTGGAAGTATTTAAGCATAAGCATTTTAGAATAGATCATTAAGATAATAATTGGTTAGAAAATCTGAATTTGCTATTGATTGCAAAATCATTTTCTCTTGAGATGAAATTTAGAGGAGGTTCATCCTACAAGTTGACAGAGCTTAGGGAACACAAACCTCAACTGACTGACCTTGAATACCTACATTAGTAAGAACTCTGCTTTGCCTGCAGAAATTTAACATTTTCACATTCAAATCTTCTCTAGCTTAGAGAGAAGCATTATGGTGCTAAATTTGTACTTGGAAAATCTTTGGATGATGTGCTGAATTAATATATTTGAAGGCATTGAAATTTGTTACACTGCATTGTGTGGATATCTGTAACGCGAAATCAGACTTTGAAACTGAAGGATAGAAATTAAGATAATCAATACCTTTCTCAATTTTCCATTTAAAACAACTAGAAGGTTTTGGACACGTTTTGCACCAGCTGATTAGAAGTATGAAACTTAATAATGGCTTTATAAAGCATCTCTTAATTTATGTCTCACTACTTGCAAACATATAATTTTAAGATGAAATTTCTGTTCTCTGTATTTTACAGAGTTAGATGATATGGATAGTTATAAAGATAGAAAGTAAATATTCACATACTATGCTGCTGTTTTCTACATAGGTCTTAAAGATTAACATTTCATATTTTCTTCCACTTATAAGAATTTATTTTATGTGCCTGTTTATAACAGTGCCAATTATGCTGATGTGTTTTTGATATGAAAGGTACAGGGTTTTGGGGTACCAGGAAAAAAGAAAAAAGTCTAAATGAAAGTACTTCTAAGGGCACATTCCTGAGTAGAATAAATGACATTGCACAAGACCAACAATGTAGTTGTGTTTCATTGACTGGTTCATGTGTATATACAGATATGTGTAATTCTGCTGCCTGAAGCTTGATGATCTCTTGCGTGACAGATCAAGGGTTGAGGCTTGCAGTCTATAAATGGCAGAATTCCAACTGCACACACTGGGTTTCTAAACTTCAGAGGAAATTCTGTCAGCAGCTGTGAGACAGGTATTATTGTTGTGTCATGACAATGCAAGTACTGGATAGTTACCTTTGCTTCAGTTTTGACCCTACAATTCATTTTTATGAAACTCCAGGTATTATAAGAATTTGCTTCTGTAACTCAATGTACTTACTTTCTCAGAATTTCCATTTTGAGGTATTTCTGTCCAGGTTTTTATATGTGTGATCTAAAATTGCTCCTTTAGACTGAGACTTGGTATTTCAAAATAAGTTTTTCCGTCTAAAAGAAGGGAGTGGAATATGAAGAAAAACACTCTTATACATTTAAACAGAAACAGATAGACTAAATTGTGTTTAAATGGACCTCAGTGGTCAGCTGTTCATCAAAAACATTGGGTTTTTTTCTAAAAAGTTTAAAAAGAACAGCAATAAAACTGTTTTCTGCTGACTATGCTCTTTAAAAACACAGAGTTGATGTGGGGAAATTAACACATCTGAAACAGAGCCAATATCACCAATGGAGACAGGGTATTGTCCAGGTAGGGTAGGCAGGACTAGATTGAACTAGATTGAACTATTCTTGTTTAATAACGCTACTCTCATCTTTATGTTTACCACAAGGAAATGTGTATGCATGTTTAAGCCATTAAAGTCACTGTCTCAGAAAGCCATAGAAAGGATTGAGATAGAAAGGATGTAAAACTTTTGTGACATGTAGTGATATTAAGGATTTAAAAATGAAATTAAAAATCAGAATCTTGAAATGGCATTTCTCCTAGTGACCATGTATGAATGTCTATTAGAACAATACATGTGGCCATTAAAGAAAGGGCATTTCCTTCTTTTGAAAGATCACATGTGAGACAGTGTTGGAGAATGAGATGAAATTGATTGCATTGATTGAAATGCAACATAGACATTTCCTCCTAGCTCCATCTTCCTAATAGCAGTAATAGAATAAATCTTGTCAATAGTCAGTGAGTAAAGGCAGTGATTCTTCAGTGACTGATAACTGACAAAGTTCTTTGAGGGGATATTGTGCAAAGCCCACTCTTCCTGTGTCTCTTGTACAATGTCCATTAATTTTTCAGCTGGCATATTAAAATTTTCAATAAACTGATTATTCTCATTTGGACTCTATTTCAAGACAGGGTCTTTATTTTCATTCTTCAGAAGTCAAATATGTGCCCTTGTACTAAAAATATTGCAGATATTGATTCAAAAACATATCAATATTCCATTGAGAAGGTGAACTAATGAATAGCAAAACAGTGACAGAAAAGTATAAACAGAAGGTAGTTTATAAATAAGGATGAAACTTTAAGTATGTCCTCCAGAACTGAGGCACAGAGGGATGGTCTCTCTGACATTGTCTCAAAGCACCCTGTTGTGCCTAACTACTGCAGGGACATATGGTCCTTAAATTCCTCATCTTTATGGTGCCATGTCTCAGTCTTAATACTGTCTTGTGAAGAATACAGAACACGACAGTGCCAGCAAGCTCCTGTATGTCTGCCTTGAGTGCTTATCCTTTACCAAAACAAAAACTTGAACAAATAGGATGTTGGAGCTAGAGGGCAGACATAAAACCAGAGCATGTATAATGTAATAAATGAAACATTAATGAGTTAAAAGAACTGCTATGTGTAAGCTGTTATTTTTTAAGTGTCAGGGCAGAGACAGCACAAATTTATGCTTGCTACCCTGATATGAAAACAATCAGAAAATTAACTACAGAGCAGGATTGGGCTTTAGATTCAATTAAAACATGGATGTATGTGATTGTATGTATTTTTCTCAATTACTTTTACGTTTCTTTTTGGGCAATTCTAGCTGCATTGCACGTAGAAAGGGGAAAAAAGAGGCAGATTATTAAATTTAGATAAATGTCATTCTCTCCAGTAAATGTAGGGAGGACAGTTCCTGAATATAAACATGAAAGGGAATTAATATGATTTTTTCCCATTTGCTGCCTGGAATCTCTGCTAGAATGCAGGTTTTGAAAAAAAACCCTCTTCATTTCCTAATAACATTAAAATCATAAATAGCTGAAATGAAGATTTAAAATTTCAAGCTCTGAATGAAGCAAGAGAGAGAGAGCACTAACAAAGGGGAAGGAAGTGTCTTACATTTAATGTGATAAAATTATTAAAAATGGAATGAAATTGTGGTCATATTATGGGAACATTAATATAATGCTTTTAGAAATGGACTTGTTATTTCCAGTAACTGAAATACACTTTGAAATCCACAGACTGACACTAACGAAAGGGGGAGAAAGAAGACAATAACTGTTCTCCAATTTGGTGAAACAATTGAACTGGTGAGCAGTTGGGTATGAGTATCTAGAGTTAAGGTTAACCATAATAATATTTTACTGAGGTTCTTATTTGTGTAAGTAATACCCAGAGTGTGGAAACAAATGTCTACTTAGCCCCACAGTCAGAGTGCTTGTTGACCTTTACCACTGAAATGCCACTGGCATGGCAGGTGTTGTGTTAGCCAAACTGAAAATTGTGCTGATATTTTCTGCCATCTCTGGTTTCTCACCCCCCTTTGCCTGCTTTCCACTCAGTCAGCCAGTGCAAAAATGTGGAGGAAAACATATAATTGATAAATCTCATGATTAATGAGATGCTGGAGAAATGGCTGGATTTCTTTGACCTCTGTGGGTCATGGAAGTTAGCCGAACTGCTTGCTATAATACATAATCTGTCTAGAAAGCAGAAAGCTGAGTTGCTTCTTACCATTAACAGTATCATAAAACTGGTTGGACCATTTATCATGGAAATTCTTCTGCTTACACAAATACAATGCTAAAAAGTTTCTTTAAGGCATCCCTTTTTGATGCCAAGCTCTCTGAAAATTTTGAGACTTCCTAGCTGTTCCATAATGAAGAGGCAACTCAGTTTCCTGAAGTTGTGTCTTGCTACTTGGAGCTATTTGACTTGGAAAAAATTACATCTATTTGGCATTTAAAATGTCAAAATCACAACCCAAGACACTAAAAGTGCTGTCTTTAAGAACTACTCAGACTACTCTCATTCTTACCTAGAATTAGTACCAGTGGAATACAACCTTACCTGTTGTCCCTCACTGAATACTGTTCAGTCCATAATATTCTGAAGATTTTCCTTTTGTCCTGTACATATCAGGAACAATTAATTCTCCTAAATCTTACTGAAAGCCATAAAAGCCCCAGGTTTATAGTCTCCAAATTAGTGTTTACATAAAGTGAGAAATGTCTGGCTCATAGAAGTGAACTTACACACCACTCAGAATGGTAGTTCTCAAGTTGTGAAACTGCACAACCTCTTGAGGACTTAGTATTTACCTTTTTTCTCTATTTTAATGAAAAGATGTCACTAGGAGGATATTGAAGTAGGAAAATAAGTTTTTACTGGTCTCATTTCTGTCTGCTTAATTAGGAAAGCAACACTAACACTTTTTTAAAACTATTCTTACAAAAGACATGGTTATACTTTTCAGTTAGGCTTAAATTTACTGTAAATTTTGAAGCAATTACTCATTTAATATTGTTATAGAATTTCAAATCAATAGTTGAAATACCAGTAGGAAATAAAGCAAGCCATTTGAAAGAGAAACAGAAGTCATCAGATAAATGTCAATCTAGGATATTGTAAACACTATATCTACCAAAAAATGAATGCATTGATTACATTGTGTTGACAGGTAGAAAAGACTGTTGAATATACTCATTGTAAATGCTATTATATTAGCATTTATTCAGACAATATTACTGCTTGAACTGAGCTGGTGTCTGTATATATCCAGTTACACACATATATGTTCCATATATCACTGAAGAGCAAGTGCATCACACATAACCATATATTCCAATCAAGCGAAATTCCCACACAAGCCAAAATAATAAGGTAAGTAACTTCATCATAGAATAACATTCAATGATAGAGAAGTCAGGGTAATTTACTACATTCTTATTGTATGGAGGGATTTATTGACAATTTAATTATGAACACATCATATATAGAGCAGAGTAGTATTTTTTCCTGGTTCACAGTCATACCTAACAAACATTTCCTCAGCAAAACATGAACTAGAACACAGGTTGTTTAGGTGATTGTTAATGGTCAGAAGAAGGGGGGAAATGTCATTTCCTGTCAACTGGTAACTATCAATAGTTGTTCTTCGTCATACCTTTTACAGTTGTACAACTCTTCATCTGGCCCAAAATAAATACACTATGAACAGTATGAAAATTTTCCACTGGATTTTAGCAATATTTTTCTCTAGAAACCTGAATCTGAGAATGTTTATTATTGTACCAAACTTTGATTTGCTATCAGCTGATTTAGAATTTGAGAACAAGTTTTTTTCCAGGCTGTTCTTATTTATTTTATAGATATCAGTTAAAAATATTAACCATTAAAAATGTTACTACATTACTCTAAGCATTCTGAAATTTGGGTTTCATGAAAAATGTGTGAATTAACTATGAAAGATAAATGGATAACTTAGGACAGAAATCATGATTGTTCCTTGCATCCTACATATAATTTAATTGATATATCTCAGTTTTGGTATGCAACAGCCATATCCCAACCTTCTGTTAAGGAAACTACTTGGCAATTGACTTTTTTTTTTTTTTAATGTGACTTGGTCATGATAATATGACACCTCTTATTATTTTGTCATCACAGCATCTCATACCATTATAATCCATAATATTGGACAAGCAATATTGGTCCAGCAAAGTAAATGTGTGATAGAAGAGGAAAGACATTTCTGTGTTCTGGTATGATATTGAAACAGAAACTAGTGTATCATAGAAGTTGTGGAGATATGTGGAAGTACTGTATTTCTCTGATGACTGATCTATAGTTCATGAATAATGTGAGCTTTGGTAAAGGGTGGAAGGAAAGGGTATACTGCTGTCTGGTGAGATGATCCCAGGTTGTTTTCTTGCTCCCTGACTTTCCAGCTTATGAGAGTGTTCTACAATGCATGCAGCACTCCTGTGCAAATGGGCTAAAATCCTGTCGGTCTCTTCTGTGATCTTCTGTAGGAAATTCATAGCACTTCCTAATGTAAGTAGAGGCTAAGGGGTCAAACTCATACACTATAAGTTTTATTTGCAGCTGGTAAGCACAGCCTCAGAATGAATTATGAGAACCAAAATACAGCCTGTGGTTGAATGATGAAGGAGTACTTCGAGATATGATCTACCTAGGAAAGGGTGCACTTAACTACTTTTGTTAATTTAGATTGTTTGATGGATATCTCTTCCCCCACACATATACAACTGCTTTTGCTTATCTGATGATTTAAAAGAGAGGTCAAATGTTCAATCTTTTTTTGGAAGGAAATGCGAATTGTTTATGCTTGAGAGGAAGAACTGGGGTTAATCTACACATTCTCATTGCTCCATTTGATTCACTGAGGAGAAGCGTTTTTGACTAGGGCACCAGAAGCACCAGGCTGAAGAATGGAAAAAAAATCAATTCTCCAGAGGGCAAATTCATGCAAAAGCAACATAAAAGGATGAACTGTTTGTGTGAGAGGAATCAATATTCACATGCAAATGAAGTCCCTGAAGTTTATGAAGTAGTCCCACGCTTAAATTACTCACTCTGGAATAATCACATGAAGATTCAGTTCTAGTTTATTCTGCTGCAGGGAATTTTGAGACAGTTCTTTACTCTGCATTTTTTTATGACTAAA
>VWZD01006807.1:120144-131542 GCA_013396695.1 Sakesphorus luctuosus | reverse complement strand
TTGAAAGATGTAAGAATCATTGCCATTCAGTCTGACTTGTTCCTTTCAAGACCAGACAGAAAATATGAAGAAGTTGCCTTAATAGACGTGTATTTTTAGCAATCTCACACAAGCAACCAACATTTAGTCCAGATTCTGAAGTGCCTTATGGGTTAACTTGGTGCTTATCTTCCCAACTAAAGGTAAGGAACAAGTCTCTTAAAATACCCTGAATCTATTCAATGCTACTGAAGAACATTCCCAGAAATCCCCATTTAAAGACAATATTTTAACTTTTTACTGTGAAGTTGTTACAAGTCAGTTATAATTTAATAAAAAGATTACAATAAATACAATGATACAGAGAAACAATTGGTTTTAACCCACAAAACTCAGATGTATAACCCAGCACCCTTGGATATGAACAGAACAGTTTCATTAGTCCCTTTGCACATGCTCCCCCTGAGTCTAAAGTAAGTGGAAAGGAAAACTTGTTGATGAGGATGATTGTCACAGTCTTGTTGTGAGTGGCAGTCGCAGTACTGTTGAGCTTGTGTTCCTCCTCTGGATCTGACAAATAGTAGCAGAAGTTCCCAGACCCTAAAATTATATATGCTTGATTCAGGTGGGAATTCCTAGTATCTCCCTCAGGGGAGGGAGTTCCACAATGAGTGATTTACTCTGTGAGTCATGGAATACTCCTGGAATCCTTGATGGCCCATTAGTAGATATGACCCCTCAGGCTGGGTGTGAAGGTGCTAATGGCTCACTGGAGGGGAGTTATGACTAAGTCATTGGTGTGAAGACAGGAGCACTTCCTATCTCACAGATTTCTCTAACACCCATCTTGTAGCCTGAGGTGTCAGGTGTGCCCTAGGCAGTGGCTGCAAATGGTCCATTATTAACAGTTCATGAGAAGTGACACAGAGAGTGTAGAATACACAGTCTTGGTTATACCCGCATAGTGATAAACAGGTCCTGGCCACTGTAACTAGGACAGCATGTTGGTTTCTTTTCTGCTTCTTATATCAGCATTCAGAAAATTCTAACATCTGAAGCTGATTAATACAGAACTTTGTTGAGTAAAGAAATGACCTCTAGATCTCTGATTTTTCAGCTAAAATTTTATAAACTTTCTAATTGATATTACTAGCGAATTTTTTATTGAACTTAGTTGTTAAATTATGATCACATTTTTAGTCTTTCCCTTTAAACTTTCCCTAGGAACATAGTTGTTGCATTAGTGTTTCAGTGACTTGCTTGCACACGTAATAATTTCCTAACGTTGTCCCAAGACTTTGAAAGCTTCAGTGTGTTGACTCCATGACCTGGCTAGACAGTTTCTGCAGATCTTTTTCTCAAAATCAAAATCAACTTTTTCTTTCTTATGTTTTGGAAGAGAATAAAGCATACTTCTGTGTATTAGGAATTTAAACATTTCATTGTCAATGGAGCCAGTGTATACAGAGGTAAAGAATATGCATCAACAATATGATGACAGTATAAAAAGAGTGAAAATTAACAATATTGATTCTAGAAGCACTGATTAGGCCTCAGATATAAAACTTCAGAATATTGAGTGGAAAGAAAGGTGAGTTTAGTCTCATCTGTGTGCAAGTGGAAACAAATCATAATGTTGATTGTCCTACAAACAACAGCAAAAAAAGTATAGAGTTTTTCAGACTAGTAAAACACAGACCAAAAAACTATGACTATTAGCCTATCAGAGAGACATGCGACTAAAAAGCATATTAAAGTCATAGCATGCTGCTGGAATGACATCTAATTGGCCTAAAAGTATTATGAACATGTTTTGGCTGAGAGTTTAGAGGCTTTGAACTATCATAGCTGTAAAGTGTAGAAAGCTTTGAAACAGAGTAATTGTAGGGAGAAAGTGGGAAGCTCATGTGATTCACGAGGGGAACCTGTGGGGGTACCTCTGCATGGTGCAGAAGGCAGATGTCCTCCACCATGTGGGACATCTCCTCAAGTCTTATGCTCCCTCATCACCCACTTGAAGATGAAGTGGGCTAATTGAAGAGAAGAGGAAATTGGCAGTTATTATTGGAGATACTATAAGAAAGGTATGACAGACTGAAATGTTTTTTATGACTTAAATATCGTCAAAATCACAGAAAGACTTCTGTTAAACTGCAAAGAAGCAACTGCCTGTCTGGAGCCACCAAAGAACCCCTTCTCCCAAATATTCCTTCTGACTGGAATTTGGACTGTGACTAGAACTTGAGATAAGGTTATTGTCCAATTATCTTAAGTCTGAGGAGATGCAAATAAAGTTTAGGGAAGAAGAATGTAACTGTGTCAAGAATCAGACCTAGCTGGCCTCAGAGGGTGAAGGAGGAGAAGGGTTCTGGGTGTGTGATGGCAAAACTTCTCCACACAAAACAGAGTAAACCTCCACTCCGTGGAGACCACATACACACTGGACATTCATGTTAGAGGCAACTGAGAAGGGGTGCTGACGACTCCTTGCACTATTGCCCGTTCTGGTTTTCTTGTTACAGCTGTCTGTAGCTCTGTTCCAGTAGCATTAGATATAGCAGAGTTGACTTTAGCCTCCTCTACTTTTATTAATAGTCTTGATTATAAATATTGTTAATGGAAAAAGGCGATGCATGAAGTATTAAAATATGTTTGAATTTTTTGTCTTTTCTTGATATCTTAATATACATTATTATTATTATTATTATAAGTGAAGTCTTTGCTTTCTGGCCTTCTCAAATTCTGAACTGTGCATAACACAATTTCAAACTCACTTGGACTGCTGGAGGGCAGCATTTGTTTGTGGGAAATGTGACTTTGGAGAGGGGAGGGAGATAAAAGAGAATGATAGCAAAAAGAAATTAGGTTATGTAATAAACAAAAAGTTGGGAGAAATATGATACTTAGCAGCTGAAAGGCAGAGGAGGGCCACCAGAATGATTAGAGTGATGGAGAATCCCTCCTATGAGGAAAGGATGAGAGAATTGAGTTTATTCAACCTGGAAAAGAGGATGCTTTGGGGTAATCTATTTGTGGCCTTACAGCACCTTCAGGGAGAATAAAGATGGCATGGGATTTTATCCAACACCATGTTGTGACAGGACAAGGGGGAATGGATTCAGACTTAAAGAGGGCAATTTTAGATCAAATATTAGGAAAAAGTTCTTTACTGTGAGGGTAGTGAGGCACTGTAACAGGATGCCCACAGAAACTGTGGATGCCCCATGCCTGGAGATGTTCAAGGTCATGCTGTTCTGAGCAACCTGTTCTAGTGGAAGGTGTCCCTGGCCATGACAGAGGGGTTGGAACTAGACAATCTTTAGAGATCCTTCCAACGCAAACCATTGTGNAATAAACAAAAAGTTGGGAGAAATATGATACTTAGCAGCTGAAAGGCAGAGGAGGGCCACCAGAATGATTAGAGTGATGGAGAATCCNTCTGAGCAACCTGTTCTAGTGGAAGGTGTCCCTGGCCATGACAGAGGGGTTGGAACTAGACAATCTTTAGAGATCCTTCCAACGCAAACCATTGTGTTATTCCATGATTCTATGAAAAGGAATGGGATAGCAAAAAGAGGACCAGATTAAAAAAAGAAAAGGAAGCAGAGGAGAAAATCCATACACAGAAACAGAAGTGGGAAACTGTAGTGGTGACAAAAAGTAGAAAAAGCCCATCAGTTGTACATAGTAGTGTATTTGACTTAATTTTTCTTTTGTGTCCTTTATAATTATGACAATTGCTTTGCATAGGGACACTCAAAAACACTAGGATTTCCTTCCATTTGCCTACATGAATTCTGTCAAACTCCCAATATTGGCCCCTATAGGGAAGGCAGTGCAAAAGTGTAGCCTAGTGCCTTAATGCTTACATCTTTTGTTTTCCCCTTGAGGTGGCCCAGAGAGGAATAATTGCTGTGAGGTCAAAGCTTTGCCTGAAATGTAAGATTACGCTGGGAACATTTTGCTCAGAATTCCTTCAGGCGTCCATGAAGAGCCTTCTCTATACACATCAATAATTTGGTGCTTCATTTAAAAATACTTTCTGTTTTTCATTTTAATATTAGATTACTAATGTATTATTGCAGGGGAGGTGCATGATTCCTACAAGCTCTGACTTAGAGTTCTCATCAGCCATTACTTAGGAGAGTGCCTACAGCTTGAGTGTTTTCAATGGATTAGAAAAGGTACTACGGAATTTCAAGTTGACATTCTACTTTTGATGTCAACTGCTTTTTCATGTGTATAAGAGAGAAATTGAGGGATTTAGGGTCTACCTATAGAATATAAGATACCAGCAGAGAATTGTGAGGACACTTGAGTCTACAATGATAAGAGCTGGATAATCATTGAGTTCCTGGCAAGGAGAAGTGTAAGATGCTATTTTCTCAAACACCTGGTTTTGCCTACCATAATACTTGCTCTCTCTGAAGTGGGACAAGCAGGGCTGAGCAGAGCTTTGTTTCATTGACACTACCAACACTGAACTTCTTGTTGACCACAGAAATAGGTTTTCACCTCAGCCTCTATGCATTATTTCAGCACTAGTGAAAGGTTAGACCTTTTTTTTTCGGGGAAATGTTTCTTTCCTATGAAGTTATAGTTCACATAGTGCTCAAGTTATTGAAATCTGAGTGTGGTGGAGAATTATGGGGACACAGCAGGAGTTCTGACTTTTGGAGATATTTATTAAATAGTCTAAGAAACATCGTGTCATTTGTTGAGCTTTGGTCTACTTGAAAACAGTAGGTCATTTGACAGTCTCAAATGTGAATAGTAAAATCTGCTCTGGTTTTGGGTAGAAGCTTTTGTAATGTACTTCCTGGAAAGAACAGCATAAACATGTAACCATAGTGTCTACTCTTGGTTGAACTGGACCAAGTAAAGCTCACCTGATTCAGCACAAACACTTTTAGGATGGAGGCCAAGATAATTACATGGTCTAATTTTGCCTTTCAAGAGCTTCTCTCAGTTCTAACAAAATGACAATAAACTTTGTTTTCATTCAAAACAGACTTTATCTTAGAGCAGCAGACATACAGAATCCCATGTTGGTAGCTGTGACACTGTGGGCCTGGGAGACCTCTGCAGTCTTTGATTCTCATAAGATCACTATGTGCCAGATGTTTTTGAAAGAAGCAAAGTGACTGTGTCACTCAACAGTCTGAAGCTGGTGCCAAGAGTAGTAGCAAGACTGTCAGCCAATGAAATAGCCCCCACTCAAGGTCTGTTCTTCTCATTCTACTGCTGGTTGCTATTTAAGATGATCCTTTCTACTGAACTCCTTATGGAACTCCAATATTGAATTATCAAATGTTTTTCTGTACTGGTGAATGACTATGGAGCACGGTACAGAATTTTTTCACATTTATATATGTTCAAGTTTTATTCATTTTCTTTGAAAAAGCAGTACTTCTGAGCATCATGTGAAGATTTTTGGTAAATGTTTCCCATTAGGTACAACTGATTATACTGTAACTATTCTGACCTAATCTTTATGGTTCTTGACTAAGCCTTTAGGAAGTCTCTACAGGGAAACCTCTGAAAGGAAGGCCAATTGAACTAGATTAGACATTTTATTTTTAGAAAAGCAATTGAGATGATAAACATTTTAATAACAGAGGTGTAGACCTCTGCACTGTAATCATTCTAAGGGACATAGTTTCTAACTGTACTCTTTCCAAAACCATCTGAGTTATGAATTGCCACTATTTCCATTTCCTTTTAAATTTGTATTTCTCTTTCTATATATATCTGGTAATTTAGGCACATATGTGTACTTCCACACTGATAGAGAAGTCTTGGACTTCCCCTTGTGCTTCTTTCTTACGTTTAAGGTGATCTTAATTTGACCTCCTCCAATTAAATTACTTTTTCTAACACATAATAATGTTTCCTAGTGATATAGGGCTGTATATATAGGAGATACAAACTGCGCTGGCAATGGTGAATTACCTTGTTGTCCTAGTTCAGCAGGTAGAACCAGTTTATCACTGTGTGGGGGTGATCAAGGCTGTGCATTCNCGGATTGAGAGGAGGACCAAAACCATGACAGGAAGAGACCACCACTTTCAACCAGCCTGTGACCACCACTGTCCACTGCAACAGTCAGCTGCACCAACAGGTTTTCCACTTTGGACTTTTACTTTGGACTTGGGGAAACCACATAGGGTTCAGCACAGGGGCTAACAAACCCCTTTGTGTTTGTGCCTCAGGGTGCTGGGTTATATTTCTGGGTTTTTGTGGGTTAAAACTAATTTTTTCTCTTTGTGCCATTGCATTTATTGTAATATTGTTATTAAATTTTTCCTCTGACTTATAATCTCTTTTGTGTTGCGTTCATTTCTCCTGCCGGTTTACCTTTAAACCTGCACACTTGTCTATCTATATAAGCTGAATATACAAACCACTGTAGTTAGGTGGGTATCACATACATAGGTATGATATATGATGAGAGAGCACACTGGAAATCTAATTGTGCTGCATATATTAAACCAGTCATTGGGTCTAAAAGAAGTTGATTGAAATAATAGAAATAAAAGGTGTACTTGTTGGAAATGAAGTAATTAATGGGAAGAATTATATCCAGAGCACTACTAGGGCATATTATAAGTTGTGCTTCAAGGTTTTGAAATAGAGGAAGTTTATGAAGTGGATGACAATTGCTAAACAACAGCAAACTTTTTTATCTTCCAAAAAAATCTACATAACAATGCAAGAGGGAATATAATATTTTTTCAATTAAAATAACATGCTTTTACTGTTGTTCTGTTATTTAGTTCAATACCATTTAATAGGCATATACAGCACTTCCAGACCACCTTTTCATGTTATTTTCTGTTTTTTTCTCTTCTGCTTCCCTTTCTTCAAGTGAAATTTCTTTGGCTTGATTTTTATGCTTTTCCACCTATAACATAATGATACAGCCAACAAAGTATTGTGAAATAATGTGATTTCTTGCAGGTGTATGTATCTAGGGATTTTTTAAACATCATCTTCACATAGGCCATTTTCAGATTTTCTGCTAGAATAGTCCATGTTCCTGAAAAAGGAAAAAAAATTAAGGAAGTGTGTGATCACAGAATTTGGTCAGGATGTTTTTTTGCTTGAATTACAATGACGTGTTGCTCTTCAAGACCATTCAATTACTTCAGATTCTATGATATTTAGTTTTCCATGGGCTTCAGACCAACAATCCTGAAAGAATCAGACTGCTCTTTGCAAATACAGAATATTTTGGAAGGTCCATAACCTTAGCTGTGTAGATCAGATCCAAAAATACTGGGGTGATTGGAATACAAAAGTACACTGGATCTCAATTTTATAATCACAAACATGTGCATGCATCTTCCTTGCCTATGATAGTTGAGCTTATAACAGCAGAGCTTTTCTGTGAGCTTCCTGCAATCTCTTCCAGTATTTCCTTCTTTGAAGTGTACTAGCTCAATGAAAGAGAGAACACAGAAGACAGAGTGTTTCTCTGAAATGAAAAGAGTATGAGATGTGAAACCAAGGAGAGGGGAAGAATACTACAGTATGAAGGTACAAGTAGCAATACAAAACAAAAATCATAATATATATGTTTAAAGTGTTTTCTTACATATACTAGTTAGTTTTTACATAATGTTCAGTGAAACAGATTTATTGATCACCTGGTTTTGGCAAGCTTTGGAGCAAGCAAACATGAGTTCTGTAATACTAAATATTAGAAATGAATACTAGAGTTGGGGTTAATACACAGCAATTATTTAAGAAGAAGTTGAGAGAGGGCCCATTCAAGCGGAGAGAGTTGTTTTTAGAGGTACACAGATGAACTGCAAAAAAAGCAAAGCAAAGAAATTTGGCCAAGATCGAAGACGCTTGGAGAAAAATAAATTATACTTGCAATTACAGAGTGGATTAAGAAAACGAAGTCACTCACCTTGTCACTCCCCTGGAAATACTGTTAGATGAGCTTTTCAGAATTTTCTCACTTTGAGGTGTGATTCAATACCCATAGTTATGCACATGCATTTCTTCAGAAGCAGCCTAAGTTTCTTGATACTAGGGGCCTAATTTCAATGCGATCAAAACAAGATATGACCAGCAGTGCAACACTGACTCTCCTAGAAGTTCCCCCATTGGTTAAAAAACAGTTATGAAACCATGTTGGGAAAAAAAAATCTGTAACTCATGTGAGGACTTTCCATAACTGAGAAGTTATAGTGTTTTTCATGCTAACAGTGTTGATGAGATGGCTCTAAAGCTGTTTGTAACTAAAGGCATATGAAAGTTTCTTATTTAAAGTTCTGTCCAGACTTCAAAAACTACTGGCTGATTTGATATTACTTATCTTTGGCCAACTGTATTATTAATTGTTCTTAAGTAACTGGGTTTTATCAGAACTCCTTTTTTTGGATAAGGCTCACACAGTTTTGAGAGGTTTAGATTCTGGGCACAGCATTAAGTCCTTGCTGGTGTAGAACTGTTCCCCTTGCCACTCTTCCTGTGCATGCTGGCCCAGGAAAGGAATTAAGAGTAGGAACCATTTCAGACTTTCAGGTCATCTGAAACTGCTCACTTCATGATTCTTGTATTCTGCTGCAGAACGTGCTGTCTGTAGTATCTGGGGTAGAAGCAAGAGAGTTATTACTCATTGCTAAAGAGTTTCACTATGATGTGCAGTATGAAATCATTATGGAGGTGCATAAAAGCAGATAGGGAAGATTTTTGTCAAATAGGCAAAAAACTTAAAGTATCCTCCATTTATTATCTTCTTAAAATTGTAAAAATGCAATAATGCTAATGAGGAGCTGGAATCCCACTGAGTATTTGTTCCATTTTTGACGCATACACTTACTGGATTGAAGCAGCATTTAAAAAAATAACACACACACACACACACACACACACAAAGCCATACAGCTGAATTCAGAGAATGTGAAAGAGCATGAGAAATTCCCATTGGAACCATTCCCATTACATTGCATAAATAAAAGATAGAGAAGTTTTGGGGTGTGCTTTGCTTCCTCTATTTTTCAGAGAATGCTAAGTGTGGGGTATGAAGCATTGCTAAGGCAGTCAGCAGCATCTCTTCTTTCCTGATTTCTGCCTTGTTTCCCCTTTCATACCCACCAGCTTTCTCTCTCTTCCCTCACTCTTCCACAAAAGATTTCCAGCAGAGAGCAGCTGGTGCCTCATTTTGGCTGCTTTCCCCAGACGCTGGGGGCTTTCACTAGAAATCAATGGCAGCTTATTTTCCCCAGTACTGTGTTTTTTATGTGTGGACTGACATGGCCTCAACCATACTGACCCATTCTGCTGAGCTATTTCCATTCAGATGTGCCTCTCTACACATAGCGGAAATTAGTGGAGGGCCAGCGTCAAACTGCTTGTCACATCTTGTTTTCAATCTGTTGAAATCAGGTTTATAGTGTCCTATTCAGAAGCCTAGGCTCCTTTTGAATGCACACAATGCATTTCAGGCGTTCCATCAGGCGATAAATGCAGAACTTCACATTGCTATTAAAAAATAATCATAATGATTAGTCTTTTGAATTTTCTGAAGTAACTTATTTGCTTGGAATTTGTTGTCTTAATTGCACTGTGTCACTTGCTCATATGTATTCATTTCCATAAGATGTAAAATCATTCCTAGCTGATCTGTCAGTGTAGCAGTTGTACCATGTGAATAAGTTTTCCCATTGATTTAGCAGTAATGAATGAATAACTGAATGAATGAATAATCAGAGGTTTGCTAGAATGGATGCAGTAAACCTCAACTACTTGTATTCTCTTTGGCTTCTAGGAACTTCTATCAAATGTAGTTTTGTTTTTTTTATCTCCACCTAATGAACAACCATGCTAGAATCACAATGAGGCTGAATATGTCTAGAGGTACACTAGGTATTACGTATTACTTCAAGAAAAAAAAAAAAAGAAGGAACATTTCCAAAGTGTTTCTTAAAACTCATGGAAAGATATCTTCTTAATAGTATTTCTCAAGACTTTTCTTCTGCAATTCATCAATATATTATTGGTATAAAGTTATCTAATCACGAAAGAAAAGCTTATCACAACCTTTAGAACAGACAATAATTTTAGTTCAACTTGAAAGTCTTCACACTTGCCAAGGATTTTATCCTTGATAAGTGAAAATGCTTTGGGCATTTGATAACATTTGTTTGCTAAATAATAAAGCTATTGACATACCATATGCAAATGCGCACTATGTGATTTTCCACTAATTTTTAACAATGTGCAGAGGTTTAGAACTCCAGATACAAGCATGACTCCCTACATGCTCTGAAGCAGCTGCTGTCATGTAATTGTGAGAACTTTCAAAGGGTTACCCTAGGAATGCTTATTTGAATCTCAATATGTGTTTATTCATATGAAAAATAGTCACAATTTTCCTTTTTCTTTGAAAAGAGAAAAAATCAGATAGGAGTTTCAAAAACCCAGGGAATCTCACTGCAGTAATGGAAGGGAAGCTAACACACACACACACACCCCATACACACACACAAATGTTCTGCAGTACACAGCACTTAAAACTGCTGAAAATTTCTTCTTCAGTTCCAATATTTGGCAACTGTCAAGCTTTTAGACCTGATTGCAAGAAATGAAGCAATGAATGAACACCAATAAGGGGCTTCATCTGCTAAGTGGGCTCCAGCAATTAACACCAGGAACTCTGCATTCTTGGAACCAGATCTTGGAGTTTTTTGTCTGTGGGGACATTAGTAAGGGTAGATATTTCCTGCAGACTGAATTCTTACTCCCTCTACTTGAGCCTGTTATCTTTTTTGGTGGTGTGTAGACACTGCAGGAGTTGCACAGTTCAGCAATCTGTACTCCTTCTTTCCCAAAAGTAACTACTTTTGTAGATCTGAAAGTTATAGACAAAAGATCGGTAGGGAAAGATGTGTTCTTGTCTTACAGACTGGCAGTATGATGGTTAAGTATACTTTGGGCTAACTGGCCAGTTAACTTTAAGCAAGAACATTAAAATAAATACCACACAGTTTAGATGAAGTGGTATATAATTTCTTATGTATTTTCTGATGTCAGTTATTATCTTATCTTTTAAGTCTCCTGGAACAGTGCTATGGCCAAATTCCATTAATCAGCGCTCTGACTTATGTTTATCAAAGTTTTTCTCATGCTTCCTGTATATGACATCTTGAACTGTGGCCTGAATCCATTAAGTTCAGTCCATTATTTCAAGTTGGCTACATGCAAAGCCAAGCAGTAACATATAATATCTTTCAAATGCAAAGATATTTTTGTACAGAGCTTCAGACCTCTGCATTTAAAGCAGTTTGCATGAAATAATTTTCAGAGGTTCAAAAAGATTCTTTTTCCTTTACTTTAGACCTTAAAAATGTATTTTCTTTTGGAAATCTCTTTGTGTTGTGTTAAGAGAGATTCATTGAAGTCT
>VWZD01006807.1:62812-75236 GCA_013396695.1 Sakesphorus luctuosus | reverse complement strand
CACTTAAAGTTGTACTTCATGATCCTTGTGAGTCCCTTTGCAACTCAGAATATTCTGTGAAAACAAGGCCATATAATTTCATGTAAACAATTTTTAGATGGAAGATTTCAAACTATGTTCTCTTTTAAGATTTGCTGGTGTTATCAAAACCCTTTTACAGATTAGGTCTACTCTTAAACAACCCTGATTCTGGTTTTCTGACACCAAAACATGATTTCATACATAGTAAGAATTCAGTCTGCATCCAAGCTGAGCAGTAGGCACAGAAGACAGATGCTGATGTTGTAATGTAGTTTTATGAAACCACTAGACCACAAACAGTGAAAGAAGCAAATAGAGTCCTAGAAATTATTCAAAACAGAATTCAGAAGAGAAAGCATTATTATGTCACTGCATAAATTCTTCATACAGCTACATTTTGAATGCTTTCATTTCTATCATATTATTTTTGAGATGTAGAACAAGAATTGAGGAAAGCGCAGAGAAGGGTATCAGGGATGATCAAAGTTAAAGAATAATATTGATAGAAGGAATAACTAAATAGAGTTGAACTCTTCAGCCTGGGAAAGAGATGACTCAGAAGGAATAGAATAATCTGTAAAAAGTGTGAGCAGAATGAAAAAGCATCAGGTGCTATTATTTCCTGTCTTTTCCAATAGAATGGATAGGGAGCAGGAAAAAAAAAAATCAGTAAGTTGAAAAAAATAAAAGGAGATACTGCTCCACACAGTTCCTCAGGAGCTATATGCTCAGACTTTATGTAGATTCTAAAGGAATCTGGGCAAATTAATAAACATCTTAAGGACTAGTTAAAAGCAAGACTTGTAAATCAGGAAACCCTGAGTCACAATTTCTAGCTGTGGAGATACACGTAGCATCTTCCGTGTTGTCTGCATTCTGAGATGGCCTTATGGTCACAAGTAAATTTGCTCTTACTAAGTTGGGTTGCTTAAGCGTGTATTTTCACTGTGTGCATCATTATGTGCATGCAAAAAGTGGACTTGTAGCATACAAACACATTTTATCTCTTTTTCAAAGGTATCTTGGCATGTTGCCCCACTTAGTAGATTACTGTGAAAACAAACAAACAAACAAAAAAACACAAAAAAAACCCCAAACCCAAACCCAAACATTTTTGAATTGTACTTTATGGTATCCCTTACAGTATTGAAATCAATAAATAATTTTTGTTAAGCAGCATGTTTCTAGGAGCAGTGGTTTTGTTTGACTTAAATATTTTAGACTCTGATCCTGTTGAATTCTCTCTGTCTGATAGATAATATGATGCAGTAACAATAAAACAGTTTACAGATTTTAACAGCTGTCAAGTTGTCTATACCTCAAGTTGTTAAAGATCTTTATGTGATTGTGGACTCACATTTGACATTTTTGTCTAAAACCACCACTCTCACACACACATACTCACAGACATGCTCCCCCAAGATCACTGCAAGACCTACAGCATTTACCAATATAACCAGACATAATTCTCCTCAATTGTTGTTTCATTTACAATGCACTCGTTCTGTGTGTATTCTTTGAATTTTCCCTTTAACACTGGGACAGATGGTGCCAGTGGGAGTTCATAATGTGAATCTGTTCTCACAAATAAGGAACTTTTGAAGACATTGCCCTCCAGTGAACTGCTGTAATATGAAAGGCTATGGAAGCTTTTTTTAAAAGAAGCAAGGCTTGGTTTGCTGGTATTGTGTGGGGTGAGAACACAGATTTCTTCTTTTTTCCAGGTCTGAACATAAAGATGGCACTGATTATCACCAGCTTCTGCATAGAACAGAGTAATGCAAGGCTTATTGTTTATAACACAGACCACCATGGGTATTGACACTACTCCATTTAACNAGTTAAGGATCTGTAGTAGAACTGATAGGAGATTTTAGGTCTGTGAGACAGCTGATACTTGGATGTGTTTCTTTCTCTTGCAAAACTTTCCAGAGAACAATCATTTTCAAGAAAGGTCAGTTGAGCAATGAAAGTATTTTTCATTCTGAATGGGCTCAGATGTATTTTGTATCCACCTAATCCAGTACCATGGTTTACAGGAAAAGCAACACAGCTGTCTCATACTTTAAAAATTTGACTTCTCAACTGCCAGGGAAATTTATTTTAACTGTAAATATTCCTCTATGGATAAACTTGCTGGGATATGTCATAAGAGATATAGTTAGCCAAGTTGAAGGAGTGTGAAGTACCCACACTATACTACTTCAATGAGGTTCTAAGTCTGCTTAGGAAAAAGCAAAGTGCATTCAAAGCATCCAGACTAAAATCTTTNTCTGAACATAAAGATGGCACTGATTATCACCAGCTTCTGCATAGAACAGAGTAATGCAAGGCTTATTGTTTATAACACAGACCACCATGGGTATTGACACTACTCCATTTAACTTCTCTCCATTTAAGCTCATTTTTTTGGAAGATGAATATCTAAAATACGTAGCACAAAATCATGTAAATCCGGCAGATAAATGACATTCAACATTTTTTTCTGCTTTCTTCTCTCCTAGTTATTCTGACTTGCTTAGTTACACTAGCAGAAAAAGCTGGTGTTTCAAAATGGAGAAATGAATAACTGTTTTCAATAGGTGCAATAGTTACAGCTTCACATAAATATAATAATTAAAGCTATGCTTCAGCACTCTTACACAGTGAACAAAAGAAGCTTCCAACACTCGATGGTACATAGTGGGAAAACTAGAACCATGGCAGTTTTCCCAAAGAAAGATTTCTCAGTGATCAGAACTTCATAAATTTCCTTTTATCTTGAGTTAAGGATCTGTAGTAGAACTGATAGGAGATTTTAGGTCTGTGAGACAGCTGATACTTGGATGTGTTTCTTTCTCTTGCAAAACTTTCCAGAGAACAATCATTTTCAAGAAAGGTCAGTTGAGCAATGAAAGTATTTTTCATTCTGAATGGGCTCAGATGTATTTTGTATCCACCTAATCCAGTACCATGGTTTACAGGAAAAGCAACACAGCTGTCTCATACTTTAAAAATTTGACTTCTCAACTGCCAGGGAAATTTATTTTAACTGTAAATATTCCTCTATGGATAAACTTGCTGGGATATGTCATAAGAGATATAGTTAGCCAAGTTGAAGGAGTGTGAAGTACCCACACTATACTACTTCAATGAGGTTCTAAGTCTGCTTAGGAAAAAGCAAAGTGCATTCAAAGCATCCAGACTAAAATCTTTGATGTGGGTAGTCATAATTACGAAAAATAAGTTCACAACAGAAAGTGATTTGGCATTATACTTTGCCACAGACTTCTTGATTGGAAAAATCTACGTTTTGTTTAAAAGATGTCTTTCATTAAGGTCATATTTTAAATGTAGATGAGTATGAACCACGGCCACTCACAGACCAATTTCCCAACCTTTACTTATGTTTAGTAATTCTTAAATTGCATGCAGTCCTTTTGGTATGACTTGGGTTTTGGTGTAAATTTACACTTCTCACATGAATGAGGATTGAAGAACTGTATCCCAAATTATTCTGCAATACAGATAAAATTGAACACAATACTGAGATAAATTATGACATCCTGTGAAATTATATAAACACTAGTTAAATGTTTTACCTCATTGTGAATGTTTTCAGCTGTATCTACTGGCAAAAACATTTTCCTTGGAGCGCAGCCATTTTTGTGTGTGTGTGTTACTTCTGTTTCTTTAGTCTTATTCTGATGTTTATAAAGAAGTAAGGCAATTAAATGCCTCCCTGATGCTTGATTCTGTCAGACCTCAGAAACTAAGCAAGGTCAGCCCTGGTCAGTACTTGGATGGGAGACCTCCTGGCAATACTGGGGGCTGTAGGTTCTAGTCCTGAGGACTTCACTGTCACTGTCCAAGCTCGCTTGACCATGGCAGATGAACCTCAGGAGTTAAAGAGTGGGGCCAGTTCTGTGCACGCTGTGCCTCACCTGAAAAATCCACTGCTCAGGCTCGAACGGCACACCCACGTGGGGTGAGCCCTTCCCAAATCTTCATTTGCGAAGCCCAGCCATACATACATAAAGCAGTAATCTACAGATACTTCTAAAATTTCCTCTTTCCTAGATTTCAAGTTCTTTGGAGGCCTCACACTTCTTTTATTTTCAAGATTTTATAAGTGCAGGATTTTGAGGAAACTGAGTAGCAAATAAAATAAAAGGAGTGCAATATTTTCCTTTTGATGTTTGATATGTATGTGTTATCAGTGATTTTATTTACATTTTTATTGATTTCCATGTTTATAATCATTTCTGTTTTCCAAGAGTTTCCAAAATTCTTTCAAACATCCTATTTTTGACTGAATTAAGGAATAAGCAAGGTTTGGAAAGTCCAGGAAAATATCTGTTTTAAAATACAATGCACTCTCATCTCTGCAACAAGTAAAATCCTTTTGAATTTGCAGTTTTATGCACGCATAGCTCTCAGTTCTATTTAATCTTATCAAAAACCTAACTTGATTTTCATTTCCATTCCTAGAGATTCCTAAGATGATATTATATAACAAACACTGGCTACTTTTGAAAGAGAAAGTCATAGTCCAGTCATCTAGCTAACAAGCCATGCTTTCTCCACAAGGTTTTCATACTCTAACAAACCCTCACATCTAATACAGAATAAATCACAAAACCTAGGTGTATCAAGGCTGGCATTCTTCATTTACTAAAGCCTATTGTTGCAGGAAATTGTCTTCTTTAAGTTAAAACTATAAAGGAAGCAGGTATATGGACAACTGTATTTAGATATTAGTACCATGTCAGAAAATATGTAAATGTGGAATGCATAAAATTTATTTCTTTTCTCAAATTCACACACAAATCTACAGATTTTTTCATACATTTTCTGAACAGTCTTTTTTTCAATTAATCATTTCTTTTGCCTTAATACAATTTTCAATAAATAGTTTGCCAAAGATCAGATGATGTAAACTCATGCCAGAATAAGGCATGTGGTGGGTTGACCTTGGATGAACAACAGGTGCCCAGCAAAGCTGCTCTATCCCTCACCTTCTCAGCTGGGCAGAGCACTGAAAATATAATGAAGGGCTTATGGGTCAAGACAAGGATGGGAAGAGGTCACTCACCAATTACTCTCACAGGAAAAACAGACTTAACTTGGGGAAATTAATTTATCACTGAACAAAATAGAATAGAATAATGAGAGATAAACCCAAATCTTAACACATCTTCTCACCACCCCTCCATTCTTTCTGGGCTTTAGTTACAATTTCTCTCCTTCATCCTGCCCAGTAGGATGGGAAGATGGGGAACGAAAACTGGTCTGTTCATTACACCTTATTTCTGCCCTCCTTCTTCCTCCATGGAAAGGATCCCTCACATTTTTCCCTGCTCCAACATGGGGTCCCATCCACAGGAACTTCTTCAATGTGAGTCTTTCTCAAGTTCTTCATGAACTGCTCCAGAGTGGGTCACTTCTACTGCATGCAGTCCTTCAGGAACTGACTTCTTCCAGAAGGTTCCCTCAAGGGGCCACAGGTCCCACCAGGAGTCTGTTTCACTGTGGGCTTCACGTGGAGTCACAACCTCCTTCAGACACCACCTGCTCCAATGTGGGCTCTCCACATGCTACAAGTGGATCTGTGCTCCACCATGGACCTCCATGGGCTGCAAGGGGACAGCCTGCCTCACCATGATCTTCATCATGGGCTGCAGGGGAATCTTTGCTCTGGTACCTGAAGCATCTTCTCCCCCTCCTTCTTCACTGATCTTGGTGCTTGCAAGTCTGTTTCTCACATCTTCTCAATCCTCTCTTCTCTGGCTGCAGTTGCTGTTGCGAATGATTTTTTCCCCCTTCCCAAATCTGCTGTCACCCTTGCTGATGGCCTTGGCCAGCAGCACCTCTGTCCTGGATCGGGCTGGTGCTGGCCCTGTCAGGCACAGGAGAAGGTGCTGGCAGCTTCTCACAGAAGTCACCCCTGCAGTCCCTCTTTTCTCACATCCATTGCCCACCTTGACGCTATCAAAGCTTTTCCAAGTCCAATGCAAAGAAAGAGAAAATTATTTCCCATTTTAAGTCTGGCTCAGAATGCCATTAAAAAACAGTTGCTAAAGTTCAGTGTTTAAATCAGTACACCCTTAGTAAATTGCATCCTTGCTGCTGGCCAGGTATCTCCCTAGATTGCTAATTTTCATTTTTAAAAAGTCTTGCAAAACACAGAATTCTAAGGGATTAGAGGAAGGCTAATATATCAATAACTCAAAAAAGGTAAATGGTATGACCTGGATAATTACTGGCTTGCCAATATGGCATCGATCTAGGCAAAATAATAGAACAACTTAGGTGGGATGCAATTAATAAAGAATTGCATGCATAATTAATTCCAATCTACAATTCCAATTACGATGAAATTTTTGCTTTTCAAGCAATTTTGACACTTATTTTGTTGGGTTTTATTTCCTTGGCTTTTAAATGTAGAAGTACAGTTACAATCTTCTGTAAAATAAATTGTTCCTTGGTCTAACATTAACACAGAGTTTCATCAGCAATGTGAAATAAAAGACTACCACTAATCCAATTTCCAGAAGAAAAAGTACATGATAGAGTAAGTAAAGAGTACCTTATACACAATGGTCTGAGATGTCTTTTTAAATTACAAAATAGGCTGTGTTTCTGTGTGAGCAAGTGTAAAGTCCTCTAAGAAGAAAGAATATGTAGATATTAAAGGAAAATGATATGTAGATAATACTATAGATATATGCCGATATTGCTTAAACGAGTTTGTTTGGGATATGGCAAAAAAACCTTGGGAGTGTAGTAAATAAACTACTCATCTTGAGTTCCTAATTGGCACTGAGGACAGACATTTAAGACTGCAGAAACTGTGCTACTTTGAGCAATTACATATGTTGGCTTTGGTATCTGTTTCTACATAAATGATTAATTTCTAGGATATTAGAGAATTCCTTGATGTTCCACTTGAAAAAGATGTGGAAAAAAAATTAAATTCTTTCTAAGAGATGAAAGTAATTAGTGGAATGGACAGGATGTATACCTTATAATGGAAGACTCCTTGAGCTAAAACTGAAAGCTAAAAGGAAATGGCTTGTTCATAAGCTAGGATTATCAATAAGAGAAAGAGGAACTTCAGAATAGAGGTTTTCAATAAAGCAGACAAGGAGAAAATAGCATGCACCAGCTAAAAGCTAAAGCTAGGGAACATCAGCTCGAAATGGAAAGCACACTTTCAGCAGTAGCTCTAAATGGAACTTTCTCAGCAGCAGCAAATTTTCTATCAGTGGAAAACAGAAATGGAGATTGACAGTTTACTAAAAGCTTCTTCTGATTCAAAGAGGCATTAATTCAGCAGAGTCCTGCTATGTAGGAGAGGAGGCCAAAAAAATGGTCACAGTGACCCCATTTAGATTTATTATGTACGTATCTGTTAAATGCATGCAACTTTAATGCAGCAGTATAATGTAAGAATGCTGTCTCTACACATGCACATCTCTCTTTACTAAAGAGAAAGAAAACCAAAAACTGATGGCTACTCTGGGTATCTGAAAGTTAGAAGCTTTGTGTGTCCTCCTCCCAAACACTACTATTCCCCCTGTGTGTATTCCCTTCCTAGCCAAGAACATTCACTTTGCCTTAAATTAGACTGATATTTCATATAATACATTGAGATAGACACAGTTTATAGGAATGTACATTTTTGTCTACATTACCATAATATCTTTTGTCAATTAACTTTCTTAATGCTCTTGTTCTGATCATCCACTCACTGAAGTTGACTGCTTATCAAAAAACTGGTAGATTTTAGCCAGACTCTTCCTGTTGCTAGGATAGTTTGTTGAGGAATCACTATGAGACATTAAGTTACAGCTAGCTGCTTGTTTTACATCTTACTTCCCATTGTTAGTGCTAAATGATGTTATTCAGTGTAATAGTGTGATCCTAAGAGGGTTAATCATCACCGTGTAGTTCCTTTCAGCAATACCTCTAAGACATTTCCAACTTGAAGGCAGGGTTTAAAATTCCCTGGATTCAGTAACAGTAGAGAAGAGATCTTGAGGGAGTTCATTCTCAGCCTCTGTGTTTCAGCCAAAGGGAAGAAGGGAAATGTCTCACCCTGAGCAAGGTCATCAGAGCACCTCTACAAAGATCTGAGAGCTTGGGGGAGTTTGGTTAGGGCCATGATGAGCTAGGCAGTACTATGTTGGCAAGGCTGTACTGTGGTGGCTTGTTTGTACTCTAATAGCCTGAGAACAGGTAAATGTAAGCAAGTTCAGCTGTCAGGTATAATTTCTTAGAGGACTGCCTGTAATAGTCTGTTCAATAACAGAAAGTCCATGTTGTCTTTCAGGGTGAATTCCATGAATCCACATCCCTACCTGCTACAGTTGCTGCCTAGAATGCCAGAAAGAGCTGTATGAATGTGAATGTGTGGGAGTGTCTGGCCTTTACAGTTGGAAACCAACAGAGAGTATCTGTATCCTTGTAATCACACTGGAATAGCTTCGCTGAGGAGAAGCCTTGCTCTGCCACCTTGAACTTGCAGGTGGTATCAACACTCCCTCCTTCTGCTCTCTCACCTGCCCATCTGCATCAGAGGCAAGACATACAGTTTCTCACTTGCTGTATGGTATTGCCAGTCTACCTACTGACATCCTGTAGACAATTGCTTTGAAGAGGTATGTTTTGTGCTGTCACCTGGCCTTCACTCTGCTTGATGACAGTTCTTAACAGCCCATCCTGGTTTAAGGCAGTTGGGTGGTTGAGCTTTACAAGCTCATGCAATGCTGTTCTCATGCAGTTGGCCAGAGTGAGGTTTAATTAAGCCAAGGATAGTCCTTTTAATGTGGGCGAGATTAAGGTACTTCTCCCTCTGTTCAAAGTGGCCTGTGGAGTCCCCGAGCTTTCCTAGTAAGGAGATTCCTATGCAGCTTGTTGGCCATGTTCACAGTGGTGAAAGGAAAGTAAAACATCTCACCTCCCAGGGAGTGGGAGGAAAATGGCACCTTCACTTTTTAATCCCACCCTTATGGGGTTCATCCTGATTGCTAATATGAAGTAATTGAGAGACTCCTTACCTGGCCTGTCTGGAGACAACAGTGTGATCTTTGCCAGTGGGTTGCTACTGCTTTCTGTGTACATGTCAGCTGAATGGAGTTTTGTTTATTACTGAGTTCCAAATGTTCAGGTTGTTGCACACGTAACCTGTGTTCAACACTCATGCAAGAGCTGCTAGGGCGTGGAGCAAGAGAAATGGCATCCCTTCCAAGTGCAGTTATTGCCTCTCCTTCAGTGGGCACCCTGTGGCAATATTTTCTGTGATGGCCTGGAGCTTTTCTTCCAGAGGTTTACATATTTGCTGGAGGTGACCAAAGTAATCCCAACATGCAGGTAACTCATGCAAGTTGTGATAAGAGCTTTGAGCAGTTATGTGCTGATGAGTAGCCTGAGGAAGCTACTGAAAAAAGTATGAACTGTGCAAGTGGTCTCAGCTTTAGGGAGTCACAAAGTAAAACACTCACCACTTTGAAATGATTCCTTGGCACTCATTCACTCAGCTGTACACTCTGGTTTTAAACAATCCTTAATACGTTCCCCCTATCCAAACAGCTGGCAATTCAAGTTATGATCTATTTTAATTGAGGTAAAATGGCTGTATGAATTATTATAATTAAAACCAAGTGTAAAAACAGACCAGTAGGATTCAGAAGGCAAACAAGCACATTCATTCAGTAAATATGGATTTTCACAGGTGTTTGATACTTCTGTGCATCCAAAAAATGCCTCTTAGCTTTGCAAAGAAGGAATGTTGTTTTAAAGGTGGTAAGTCCTTTCATCATTCACTTTTAACTGTCCTTTCTCAAAACAGAGCACCTGTCATTTCTGAACTCCTAGGCTTTATTTGTTTAAGTATATAGGGCTGGAGATAGACCATAAATTTTGTCTGGTATCACATATCATACACATTTATTTGCAATTATCTATTATATTTAAATTTTGTGGCCATCAAAAACATTCTTACTTGAAATCTACAATTCATTTAATTGCTCAAAGTCTTATAAAGCTCCTGAACCATTAAGCAATACTAACCAGTACTGCCTTCAGGCTCATCAGTTTTCATGACTGATGTTGCAACACTGTGTCCTTCACAGGAGAAAGCAGAACACAAGACTGTTTCTTGAAAATGAGTGAGTTGATGGAGCAACTGGTGGAAAAGGTGAGATCATTAACCCCACCAGACACCAACATTTCTTTCCACTTGTCCAAGTGTCCTAGTTAGAGCCACCCAAACTAGCTATTACTGAGTGGGTGTAACCAAAACTGTGTATTCTACACTCTCGCTATCATTTCTAACAAACTGTTAATAATGGATCATTTGCAGCAGCTGCCCAGGGCACACCTGATCCCTCAGGATACTAGCTGGGTGTTAGAGAACCCTGTGAGATAGGGTCTTCACACCAATGCCTCCAGTGAGGCATTAGCACCTTCTCATACAGCCTGAGGAGCCATGTCTGCCAATGGGCCAACAGGGAGTCCAAAAATATCCCATGACTCATAGAGTCAAATTCCTCACCTTGAGGTAGGTCCTGGGCATTTCCACCTGAAACAGAGAGGTTTGGGGACTTCTGGTACCACTTGTTGGATCTAAAGGAGGACCAGAACCTCAACATTATTGCAACCACCACTCTCGACCAGACTGCGGCTGTCATCGACACCAACAGGTTTTTCCTTTCCTTTTACTTTGCACTCAGGGTGACCTTATGGGGCTCAGCACAGGGGCCAACAAACACCATTGTGTTTGTGCCCCAGGATGCTGGGTTATACTATTGGGGTTTGTGGGTTAAAACCAATTTCTCCTTGTAACATTGCTTTTATTGTAATATTTTTATTGAATTGTAGCTCTCACTTATAATCTCTCCTGAGCTGGGTTCATGTCTCCTGCTGGTTTGCCTTTAAACCAGCACACTCGTATATAACAGCAAAGTGTATCTGAATCTCCTGGACTACTGTTGAAACTGTGTGTGCAAAAATGTAGTGTCAAAACATCACGTGAAACAACTTTCTACAATATATTCAAGTATGTTTTCATTAGTTGACCCAAAGCACTTTTAACTCAATAAAAAGGCTTTCTGATTGCTTCTATTGAATTTNCCCTGCAAGTTAACCTACTACTTCATTCTCTAGCTCTTAAATTAGCAAAAGTAGATGTTATTTCCAGTCCTATAAAAATTTTTGGAGTGAACCAACTGATGAGTTGTTATTTCATTTTGTTATGGGCTTGGACAAGTATTTTTGAACACTTCTTATCTTGCTGGCTAGATCTCTTCTGTTCAAAATTAGTCATATATTAATTTTCTTGGACTTACACAAACAATGTTTTTATTTTTTATGAATAGACTTTTAATAATATATTTGCCATGTATATTTCTTTAAAGATACTGAATTACAGAGCACCCTATGAAAAGGAACTTTGTTCTAAATTAATTTTCTTTAAACGTGAATGGAAAAACCATTGTGATTTGTTTTTGAAAACAGATAGTGCTATTTTTATTTACTCAACTCCACTACCTATTCTAAATAGAAGTTAATGTTGTAGCAAACACTATAAGATGCATAGAATGCTAGTAAATATTCTGTTTATGATTCTACAGAAATCATATGTATCTTTCTCTTTGTTACTACAAGGTAACGATAAGAAGAAAACAAAAATTAAAATGTTAATAGTCAGTTTTGCTCTGCCTCAGGGACTTGTGACCCAATAAAGTGATATCAGCAGGGACCTCCGGAACTACTTCATAAACACCTATGAAAAAATCATGAAATAGAATTAATACTGCTTTACATATTAGCTGATCAGAGCAGAGAATTCTTTTATTATATTTAACATAACCAAGATTATAATTAATTACAATTAAAGTAAGCAGCATAGAGACTGCAGACATTTCTGTACTGGCTCTTATAGTGATTTTTTCACATAGAAGGTCTGGAGTTCTAATTCATCAGCTTTCAGAAAGATAAAAAATGCATACAGTAGTACTGTGTCTCCCATGTGATGATTTTGTGCATACAAACCTGTGTCAGAAGATAAAATGGATGATAAAGTCCAGCTTCTCTCGCACTGTAGTACAAGTGTCAGAAAGGAAAGTACTAGTTGTCCTAAAGAAACAAGTATTGTCTCTTTCATTTTGTGTGCATATAAACCTGAACATTCAAAATATAATTAGTTTATTATTCATATGCTTAACATATTCTCTAGAATGGAATAATGTCTTGGGTACCAAATTAATGGGGGCTTCAAAAATTCTGGAAAGTAACTTAAAGAAGGGTATTGTGGTACAGGCTACATGGTACAATTTCTTATGGAAATACTAATTTCTATTTTTATACAAATAAATGGAAAAGACAAGAGGTGTGTTATTTTGAAACCTATAATGGGTTT
>VWZD01006807.1:45416-57352 GCA_013396695.1 Sakesphorus luctuosus | reverse complement strand
CCTAAGGGTCTAAAGAATTTCCATACAGAAATGTTCAGTTACTGTCTGTGTCTGCATTTCTTTGGATGTAAGAGATGTGCCTACTGTACTTACAACTACCAGTACCTGTTATAAAGAACCATTGCAAAGAAGTGGTCTCTGTAACAAAAGCCAGCAGATTAAGTTTATTTTAAAGATCTTTGTAAGGAAAACTACCTGAAATAATTAAAATTATGAAGAGGACTTTAGTTTTCTTTCCTAATCACATAAAAGTAATTGAAAATACGTACTATACTTTGTATGTACAGTATTACATACACNTATATGTGTACCTTAGTATGCATCTGCCCCATCAGGAAGTACCATTTATTGAATCATTGTAATCATATTTGGCACATAAATGTTTTTGGTTTCTTAGAGCATGAGTACTATGTATATGTATATTCTCCAGATTTCAGACAATACAAAGTTTCAAAAGAGCACAAAGAAGTTTTTAAATTTTCCTCTGCTTTATGGAAAGAATATTATTTAACATATTTGGGTGATATACGTGGCCACTTGCTCTTCTAATCAAGTAAGGACATATACTGAAATATATTTCTACAAGGGAGGATAAACATTTTCCAAGATTAAATTATGCCAGAGAAAAAGTATGTTACCTGTTGTCACTCATTCAAATTAATAAACTGATGTCTGTGAGCTGTTATGGAAGGTTAATGTCATCTGATTACCCTTCAGGTTAGATACAGAAATTCACTATGACAAAGTGGTCCAAGACAGGTTTAATTCCTTATTCCCAGTATTCCATATTAAAATTCTCTCGATTGTTGTGGCGTGCAATGTTACCATAACAAGCACTGAAATCAGTTTCTCATTGTAGACACATGCAGAATTTCAGATGAAATCAATGGGACTTTATTGTCTTTACTACAAAGTAATTTTGCTGAAAGCTAAGGGTTTTTTCTATAAAATTGTTTGGGTTTGTAGTTATTGTTCTCTCTGATTCTCCTACCCAGTCTGAGTGTAAGTTTTTTTACCCAAAGAGTAAGAAACTATAAAAAGAAAGACACAACATACACTATATAGCCTCTTTTGCAATTCGAATACGGGTGACATTTCACCCAGTGCACATCCCTTAAACACCCATTTATACAGAACATAACACCCATTCATGAGTAAGAAAACTTAAAAATATAAACCTAATAAAACTGTGGAACCACTTNACTATACTTTGTATGTACAGTATTACATACACAGTGTTAGTATTCTAACACACTGTATTTGTAATGTCCCTGCTGTTTTATCCCTGTTTCTACCTATGCTTTACATGATGACTTTTTTTTTTTCATGGAGAGAAAGGAGAGAATCAAAAATCTTCCAAGGTTTTCTCTGGCTTCTGGGACTCTTTGCCTCTTTCTTTCAGACTCTAGAAAAGAGAACGAAACTTCTTCCAGCTTTACTTTCAGGTCTAGAGACTTGCCAGGATTTTTTTTTCCTTTAACAAATAAAGTCACTTGAGTAGTGGTAAGAATCAGTGACCAATAAAGCCATTCTGTAGTAATTACTGTATCAGAAACTTTCCCAGTGTTTTCAGATAGTTATAGCACATGTAAAGGCATATGTGTATGCATCTATAGAAACATTTACACAGATACATATCTGTGTCAAATTTAAGTGAGAAAAATGGAAAAGGGAATTGCAAGGTTGTGCCTTTGTTCCCAAATAATACAATATTTATCCCTGTATTTATCTGACAAAGTACTCTAAGACGCGATTCAGCTGCCTAAATGTAAGAGTATACAGTCATTTTAGAATCAATAAATTATCCTGACTGTCCTCCAACAGTCATTCCAGAACAAGGTAGCTCTCCTGGAAGTCCTGTGTCGTATATGCCAACCTTGCAGATGTGTCTGAATACAGCCTCTGAAATGGCACTGTAATACTTTTTCCAGGCAGCTGAGTTTAACCTCTGGAGTCTGATCTTTTCTGCAAGGCAGGAGGTCTAATGTACATATACTCTAAGGTTTTTGCAATTCAAATGTAAAGAAGTTAATTTGGTTGCTTGACATATTTACTTATGCTGATTTTTAAAATTTATCTCTTAAATTCTGTTGTCCTATGAAAAAGATGTTTGTAAGAAAACAATGTCAGACGAGAGAATCATTTCATTTAGCCATTTGTTGGCATGCTTAACTTTAATTTGTGATGTGAGTCTAAAGCGCATCCAACCATGCTGTTGCATTTGTGTTCCATCACACAGGTTCCAGGCCTCCATCTTAGCATCATAACTTCCATTGCTGCCCAGGCAAGGCAGGAAAACTGCAAAACTAGCTCAGGTGCTTGTGTGGGACCACACTGTGGCCCATGTGTATCTGTGCAGAACTCAAGAATCTTCTCTCTTCCCATCCTATGCCAAATGCCTATGTCACCTAGAGGAGGAGTAACTGAAGGATGCTGCTCCTGATTTGACATGGGGTGGAAGATGTGGGACCAACGTGACCACTGACAGGATATAGAATCATAGAATCATAGAATCGATTGTGTTGGAAAAGACCTCCGAGATCATCNGTTGCTCTTCTCTGGACCCGCTCCAGCCCCTCAGTATCCTTCCTGAACTGAGGGGCCCAGAACTGAACACAATGTATGATCATTGCTTTCCTTCCACAATCTTGTTGGCAGTTTCCTGGTGCCACAAAGAGCTGCAGCATGCTGTGTCACTCACACATAGCAGGGAAGAAAGTAGAAGGCAGAGAGTGGGTCAGTTCTCTTCTTGGGCACTGATGTGTTACACTACACACAGCATCCCCAGTGATATACACCACTGTCACATCCCCACCAGTGAGCTGGGTCAGACCCAGCGCAAAAACAGTTGTACTTTATTTGCAACTTTTGTTCCTTCGGCTACTTTTTGGTTTTGCTCCCCAGTGCCTCTTCCTCTTTTTTTCCTTTTTCTTCTTTTTTGCTTTTTTTTTTCTTCTCTTTTTTTATTCTTTTTTTCCTTCACTAAACAGATAAAATGAAATAAGACACTACATCGACTTCTGGTTTATGCTGCTTTGAACATCAGCTCCTTGTGGACACTGCATCTTGTGCTGGGATTTTTGCAAGGTGCTGATGAAGGCAGACAGCTTTCATCTGCCATCTCCCTGCAGGTACTTTGGAGTTCCATAGCTGCAGTCAGAGATTTAGCCCAGGGTGCTTTATAGGCAGAGATATGCCTCCTTACTGAGTTGCATTTGCTGACACAGCTCAAAAATTCCCCCTGAAAGAGAGGCCCTGTTATTGCTTGAGACAATAAAACAGTATTTATTGTGGCCACTGCTTGGATGAGCTTGATTATAGCTTGAGGGCTTAGCATGGAACTAAAATAAATAGTCTGTGCAGCAGGTTCCCATGGTCTGCTGGACAGTCATGTAGAAAAAGCAGAATTGCTTTGATGAGAGTTGGTGAGTAGCATATGTTTAGACAGACTTAGCCTGGTTTTAGCAATTTAAAAATACTACTAACACTGCCAGGCTGTCTTTAGAAGGAACTTACAGGAGGTTCAGGTCAATTCCACTGGAAATAAATTTGACTTCCGCATCCTGAGGCTGAGTCAGAGCTGCATCATCTTGTTTGGCAGCACCAGTTCACCATCCAGAGCTGTGGACTGGCCTTGGATACTGGATGACAGAAGAGCCTAGGAAAACCTAGGAAAGTGTTTTATGGTACTAAAAGAAGTAATAATTCAAAAACTTGTGCACAAGGCAGTAAATTGGACATTGCAACAAACTGTATTAAGTAAGAGAGAAGGCGGCTGGATTTGAGGCTTCTCATACCAGTTGCATGTGTTACGTGCAGTTATTATGCACAGTTACTATGTCATAGAGGTGTGGTTCAAAGTACACTTTTAACAGATAAGAGAGAGAGGTCAGTGTTGTTCTCAGAACTATTAATATGAGTTTCTATTAAAAAACATGAAGAAATAATTTACAAAATATGACTTTTTAAATAAAATTATAATAAAAGATAATAGTATCTGCCCTGGTAAGTCCTTTTTTTTAACTTAATAAGTACAGTTCACAGGATAAAATTGAAGATCATTAAATTCCTCAAAAGTAATGACACACTCCAGTATTAGCTGTCTAAATTCTGCCTAGAATATGTGCATTTGCTGTTCAGCTTCAGGAAATTATAACCAAAGTCTCTGAAAGGAAACAGATGAACTCCCACTTGGGATGGAAGCTAAGCTGATTGTGATTCTAAAAAAGTACTTATGCTGTGTCAGATATCAGGGGAAAATTTCACCCACCCTTCCTTTTCAGTACATACGATTACACACACACAGGGGTTTCAACTTCATAGGGCTCAAAGATAGTGAAAATAAAGTTGGGTGCCTATTGGTAAGAATCCGGGTAGGAATCAGGCAGACATCCTAGTGGGAGTCTGTAATAGACCACACAACCAGGATGAAGAGACAGATGAAGTATTCCATAAGTAGCTGGCTGATGTTTCACAATTATTAGCCCTTGTTCTTATGGAAGACTTTAACTTTGCAGATGTCTGCTGGAAACTCAACACAGTGAAGAGGAGGCTTTCTAGGAGGCTCTGGAGTGTGTAGAAGAGACTTTCCTGACACAGCTGGTAAATGAGCCTACTGAGGGTGGTTCCCTGCTGGGCCCTGTTGCTTGTGAACAGAGAGGCTGGTGGGGAAGTGGTGTGGTCAGACGCTGTTTTGGGCACAGTGACCATAAAACGATAAAGTTTTCAATTCTTGGTGAAGTAAGGAAGGAGGTCAACAAAAACACTGCTTTGGTCTTCCAGAGGACAGACTTTGGCCTGTTCAAGACACTGTTTAAGAGATTTCCTTGGGAAACAGTCCTTTATAACCAAGGGCTCCTGAAAGGCTTATCTTTAAGAAGGAAATCTTAAAGGTGTAGCAGCCAGCAGTTCCCTGTATGTTGAAAAATGACCCACTGCAGAAGAAGACTGGCCTAGCTAAACAGGGAGCTTTCACTGGAATTCAGGGGAAAACCCATAGTTCATGACTTTTGGCAGAAGAGCAGGCAACTCAAAAGAGTACAAGGATGTCATTGGGTCATGTAGAGAGAAAAACAGAAAGGTAAATACTCAGCTAGAACTCAGTCTGGGCAGACACTGATATAAAAGATAATAAAAGTTGTTTTCATAAATTAACAACAAAAGGAGAGCCAAGGAAGCTCTGTATCCTTTATTGCATGTGGGAGGGAACATTGCCACCAAGGATCAAGAAAAGGCTGAGGTACTGAATACCTTCTTTGGCTCAGTCTTTAACAGAAATCCTGGTTATCCATGGGGCAACCAGGCCCATGGGCTGGTAGACAAGGACAGGGAGCAGAATAAACCTCCTGCAATCCAGAAGGAAGCAGTTAGTGCCCTGCTGTGTCATTGAAACACTCACAAGACTACAGGACTGGATGGGAGTCACTCAAGGGTACTGAGGGAGCTGGTGAAAGAACTCACTGAGTCACCCTCCATCATTTATCATCTGTGTTGTTTAACTGTGAGGTTAGACAATGTTACACTCTATATAAGAGTGATAATCAGGATTAGGAAAGCTACAGGTCTGTCAGCCTGACCTCAGTGCCAAAGAAGGTTGTGAAACATATTATCTTGACTGTCATTGCATGGCATGTACACCACAACCAGGAGATCAGGCCAAGCCAGCATTAGTTTCAGAAAGGCAGGTCCTGCTTGAAAGACCTGGTCTCCTTTTATTAAAAGGTGATCCACTTAGTGAATGAGGGAAAGGCTGTGGATGTGTCTACCTCGACTTTGATACTGTTTCCCACAGCATCTCCCTGAAGAAGCTTCAGATTCAAAAAGACTAAGGGTCAAATCCTGCATTTAGGTCACAATAACCCCATGGAGTGTTCCACGCTGCCTGAAGACTGGCTGGAAAGAGCTTAGTGGAAAAGGACCTGGGAATGCTGGTCAATGGCAACTGAACAAGAGACAGCAATGTGCCCAGGTGACCAAGAAGGCCAATGCCATTCTGACCAAGTGACCATGCATGCCAATGGCATCCTGGTTTGGGTCAGCAACAGTGTGGTCAGCAAGACCAGGGCAGTGACCATCCATCTTCTTGTACTCATCCCTGGTGAATCCACATCTCAAATCCTGCATCCAGTTCTGGGCCCTTCACTACAAAAAACATTTAGAAATGCTGGAGCTTGTCCAGAGGAGGGCAACAAGAGGGTGAAAGGTAATTCTTATGAGGAGAGATTGTAGGAGCTGGGATGTTTAGCCTGAAGAAAAGGAAACTCAAGGGATACCCTACTGCTCTCTACAACTGCCTGAAAGAAGATTGCAGTAAGGGAGTCAGTCTCTTCTCCCAGGCAATCAATCACAAGACAAGAGGAAATGGCCTCAAAGTGCAGGTTTCTGGTTGGACATCAGGAAGAATATCTTCATTAAAAGTAGTTAGAGATTGGAAAATGCTTCCCAGGGAGATAGGGGAATCACTTTCTCTTGAAGTGTTAAAGACACAACTGGACAGAGTACTTAGTGCTATGTCTTAGCTGACATCATGGTGTTCAGTCAAAGGTTGGACTCAATGATTTTGGAGATGTTTTCCAACCTTAATGATTCTATGATTTTATGATCTATAATTCTTCTTGTTTCTTTCTTCTGCCTTTGTGGTGGTAAATCTGCAAGGTTTTGAATGGATGTCTGCAAGGTTTGGAAAGTAACATAAAGACAGGCATCAATTAATGGAGATGAAAATATGTGGAGTTATTAAAAGGAAAATTAGTGGAAGCAGAAAGTCTATGCTTATTGAAATGTCCCAGTAATGAGAAAGGAAATATCTCTAGAACATCCTTCTTAAAATTGAAAAGGGTCATTAATATAAACTCAAAGTTTGTCCAGTTGGTTTGAAAGTTTAACATTGATGACATGGCTTTGAAAATTGCAGCCACCAATTGGTGTTGTGCTTAAAGTAATTCTTATGTGGACAGACATACCATCCATTAAAAGCCCTTTGTAAATGTGCTATAAATCAGTTTGCTTAATGCAATAAGCTGCAACTGTGAAGTGCATAGATGGCTATAAGGACAGACAAAATAAGTTCTACTTCTCCAGTAGATTTGGGGGTTTTTTAATGTAACTCTGTCAGTTTATTTCTATGAGCAATGAGTTTGAAGAACATATTTTTGTCTGGAGAGATATTATACTGCACAGCCTACAGGGAAGAGTTGGCCTGGTTCCCTGTTCTATTGAAGTAGGGGTACAGAGTATCTATGCTGTTTTCTGTATGCCTCCCACCTAAATCTTGATGGGAATAAACACCAGGGAAAAATCCTCACTCTTCCCTCTGTTTATATGATCAACATGAAAAATATACAGAAGGACAGCAGAGATGTTATAGTTCTTAAATAATACCATAAGATGAGAGAACATAAAAAGAAAAATGGAGAAGCATCATGTCTAAGGGGAAGCTGAGGGGAGAGATAGTTGGATGTTGGATGTTATGATGATAGCTTATGAAATGTATTCAAAGTAATAGTACTAACAAAATAGGAACATTTCTTAGACCTGAACAAGATAGAGCAAGCAATGCAAATTTGGACTTCAATTATTCAAGATAGATATCTGAGCAACAAAGAGGAATGAAAGAGGGGAAGACGAGGAACTGGAAATTCTATGGAAAAAGATGTCTGCTGCGATCTGCTGATGGCACTGTTGCGGAAAATCTAGTGTGACAAAAGGGGTGTTTTCTGTCTCTGTTTTCTGTGAAGCATATCCTCCTACTTCCTCTGCAGCTACAGGAAAAGCTTGTCTGCTGTGGGACTGCAGCAGTGGTATCGCTGTGGGAAGAGTGTTGGAGTATTTTTATCTATTTTTACTAATTTTATGTTTGCAGCATTAGTAGAGGCGACCAGGTAAAGTTCAGTACTTCTAGTTATAAGTAAGTCAAGCATTCAGCTACATCTTTAGGTGCCTTTAAAATAGAGTGAGAGGGAAAAAAACTGTTATTGAAGAAGTCTGAGCCTCTGCATTTTAAAAACTAAACTGTGAAAGGGAAAATGTACATTTAATGATTGGTCAACACAGTGTGGCCACTGTAACAGGAAAAAGAAAGAACATATTTAATTACTAGATTAGCTGCATAATAATCTTTATAAATACACATTTTCATGAAATGTTGTAGTATATTCTTATTATTCCCTAGATCTACTCTGTTTTTTTTCAGTGGAATTGAAATCATTGTAGTTATGTTCTGGTACTATGTCCAAAGTCACCTTATCAGTATCGATGACAATTTATGAAATAGTAAGTGATTTTTCACTGACTCTCAGTCTTTATGCCAGCCTAGAAACCTAGCAAAGCCTGTCCATTATTGACAAATAGAAGATGTTGCTGGAGTGTGAGAAGTCATGATGACAGAAATGGACTGGGCCTCCTAAAATAGTTTACCTAAATCAAATGTATAGCTGGTGTGTACTCTTCCGGCAGTGGTAGCTTAAATCAGTAGAAACTGTAATGGGATAAATCTGTCTCCTGTTTCAAAATATTAAAGCCACATGTCCTTCAGACTTCTTCCAAGAATCCTTCCAAGAGCAACCCTTACTAGAACTTCAGTACAGTGAGTCGTTCTGTTCAAGTGAACCATTTGCTGTGTTGCCATTTGTTTTCAGCAGAGTCATTCATATTCATATAAAGCTTGACTAACTTACTATCAAAATATTAACTTGATATGAGTCCATACTGTATAAGTGGCTTACTGCTGTATCTGCCTAGTGCAGCAGTACAACGAAAGCATTGTTGGGGAGAGTCCTGTCAAACAGCATTGTGCTATGCTAATACAATGACACAGAAACTTCCTAAGACACTGTATTAAAATATAAATATTTAATATTAATATATAGAGTATAGAAATGTTAATCTTGCCCATTGTAATTCCTGGTTAGTGCCGTGGGACATTTGGAAATAGGATGACTGATTAATCCAAGACTTGTACCACATGAGCACATGTGCATTGTCCTGATAAGGTTAAAAATTATGTCTTGCCATGTAAACATATTAGGTGAGTAAACTATTTTGAATTACACCCAACTTTGAGGTTTTGATACAAAGTTAAGGGATTTTCTAATGGTGTGAAGAATAATTCTCTCCTTATTGTCTCCACTGGAATTTATTAGCAATTTCTAGAACAGTTTAAAAGTCTGTAAATCTGAGTTATTAATGATTTTGCTCTATTTGTAGACAGAAGAGCCTGTGCTTTGTTCTTTAACAAAAACTGAAAGAGGATAGCTTTAGATTAGATATTAGGAAGAAATTCTTTATTGTAAGGTGGTGAAACATTGGAACTGACTGCCAGCAGGGACTGTGGATTCCCTATCCCTGGAAGTATTGAAGACAGGGCTGGATGGGGCTTTGAGCAACCTGGTCTAATGGAAGGTGTCTCTGTCCATGAGGCAGGGGTGATCCTTAAGGTCCGTTCTCCCCCAGACCATTCTAGAATTCTATGAACAGAACTAAACAGCTCCCCATTATCATAGGACTGTTCTGATCTGTGATCCTGGTACATGCTTAGTCATTGCTTAGTCATATGAGATATAGAAAGTCTGAGCAAACATGAAGAAAGAAACCAGTTCTGAATGTCTAGCCTTTGTCAGATAGGTACTGCATAACTGTCTCAAAATTTTTCTTTATGCAATATTCTAACTTTTTCTGAATTAGGTGAATATGTAATGAATTTCTGAAAGTGACTGAAAAATGGTACACGTGACAAAAAAGTTTCCCTGTAAAACTGTTTGTGAATTTGGGACTGAGATTAACACTGACACCCACTATAGCTGGCTGTGTATTAGCCACATGAGTAAAATGTCACCTTTTTCACATGTTTCCAAGGCATCTTTTAATAGATAATCTCATTATTCAATGTTTTGCTCTTCAATCTATTCAGCTGTTCAGAATTTCTACTGATTTTGTTGAAGAGGTACTCTGTATCAGCTGAGAAATGTTTAAGATTAAGTTAGTAGAAGAGTTTGGGCTGGGAAATTGCAAATACCATATGGAAATTATATTTGTATTACCATGAAATACATAGTATTAATAACGAAATGCAGAGATGACATGAAGTTGGCATGTGAAAACAGACACATATAGGCACATCAGTTGAATACCAAGTGAATTGTGTATGTATATAATTAATATAAACACAAAAGAATTTGTTTTGCAATTAATAGAGACACAAACTACAGAAGGTGTATAAATGCAGGTCTTGTTAATTTAGCATTGTGCCAGGCATAAATGATCATAAATGTGATTGACCTCTTGGTACCAATATGGGAAAAACAGTTAAAGAGTAATACGGATTTACAGGTACGTAGAGAGCATATTTACCTTGATGTAAGGCACAGAGGCCATGAAAGCAAAATCAGCAAAAGTAAGATCATCAGCTGGAGTGTTCAGTGGTCAAAAAGACAGAGTAAACATTGCCAAGCTGAAATTGCAGCAGAAGAAATGTCTTAGTCAGTAAAGGAGAGCATGCCATGACTTTAAAATTTAAAAGTAAAATAAGATTTGGTAAAAAAAATGGACATTAATTGTCCATTTTAAAGAATATAAGGGAAATGGCATTGTGATTCTTGGTAAAGAAGATTGAATGTTAATAGAGAAAACTGACTGATTTGGAAAATAATTAATAAGTAATTAATATAAACATATCTAGCAGGTAACACTGAAAAGAGAGAAGTGGCATAAATGATTGCAGAGAGGAGCCAACCTCTGGAAAGTGTTACATCTGCTCATGCCATTTTATTAAATAATGAAGACAATTAAAAGAACAAAATATTATATATAATCGTGATTGGTTTTCTTAAAGATTTTTCACTGAAAAAAAACATTTTATTTCTATACAGCAAAGCTCATGGAGAGAACTCCTTCACAGAAGACACATCATGATAACAGACTTCAGAAAACCTGTAAAGGAAATCAAGTAGGTGTTCAGGCATTTGTTTCATTTATTCCCAAAATTGTTAAGAGAAACAGATAAACAATACCTCTCAGGCTGGTAAGTCACAGGTCTGTCAGTCCCTGTGGATATACCAAGGAGGTCTAAGGCAGTTTTAGTAGAATCTTCTGATGAAGACCGGAATAAATTTAGGACATATCATTAGATGCCCCTGTCGNGATCCCAGAACTGTGAGGAAGGGAGAGACTGGAGGAAAAGAAATTTTCAGGGAGTAGAGAAATTTTCTGAAGAGTTTGCTCAAAGCACACATTCCTGTGAGAGTGGGACACTGGAATGACTATGAATCAATAGATGTCTAGTCCTGTCTCTTAAGAGAGAGATTGAAAACTCTCTGATTGGCTCAAATAGCAACCTGGCTTTAAATGGGATTTTAAATGGAATATAGTCATCCTAATTTGAGAACTTTGTAAAGTTTTTAATCAATCAGTGTTGAATGTATTAAAAACATTAAAAGATAGGGTTTGAAGTACTTTGTTTAAAAATAAAATACTTAGATTTTTAAATGTAAAATTCCTATTTTTTTTCAAAATTATATATAATTCCAGAAGTAGGAAGAAAAGACCAAGCAAACTTAAGGACTTGGTAATATAATCAAAACTTTGTGGAGTTTTACTCATCAGCTAAATCACTGGGATTGTATGCTCATTCTTAGCTATCTAAATTGGAAGGCAGTGTAGTCTCAGCTCAGTTTCAGGGGAGAAGATTTGAAGCTATGCTGCATTTCATTGCAATTGGAAAAGGCTAAAAACACATTGGTATATTTGTATAAAATATCTAAAGAAATCAATGTTTAGCTCAGTGTAATTCCCAAGTACAAAAGAGTGGTAATCAAACTCACCATCTTAACAGCAATTGCTGAAACCCCCTGAAAAATTCAACAGATACTCTCTGTGTTTTTAATATGTATATCTGTGTGTGTGTGTGTGTGTGTGTGTGTGTGTGTGTGTGTGTATAAATA
>VWZD01006807.1:24071-34602 GCA_013396695.1 Sakesphorus luctuosus | reverse complement strand
AGCTGTTTTGCCAGACAAAATGCTTTTATGCATATAACTGTGATTTTTGGAGAAATGTGCTAGTGATGTCTTTTTGGAGGGCTTTACTGGTGACATGATGGATTTATAGTTGGGAACAGATGTTCCTTGTTCCTTAATAGCTGTAGAAGAGTTAGGTTTACTGGTGAAATGTCAAAATTATATATGTATATTGTGGAATTTGATCCCTTTTTATTAGAAGTGTACATTGGTTGTGGGATGTTTGTGTTTTCTAAACACTGGAGAAGTTGAAAATCAGTGTCAGTTTGGAAAATTCTCCTTGAAAATGGTCTCAGAAAAAAACCCTGCAACTACAGTTTTTCTTTTGTTTTGTTTCTCCTTTGTTGTTTATCTGAAAGAGATTAGTCTTTCATCCATCCTGGAAAAAGACCAAGGTGAAATTGTTCCTACAACAAAACAATATTATTTTCTCTATTTCATCAAGAAAATCTAATTACATATAAAATATAAAATACTTTTATTTAAAGCAGGTAATATTTCTCTCAAGATAAATTTTTCACAAAACACGCTGAGAGATACTAAGAACATGGGTTTAAGAAAGAACTTGACAGTAAAACACAAGGAATAAAGTGAGCCTTGATGTCTCTGTAATAGGGTGCACTTGCAAGTTGTATTAGGTTGACATGACCACATCAGTATTCCAGTGCTGTTTAATATTACATTGTTTTAATAGCAAGTTTAATTCTAACATAGGTTACATTAATATCCATAGTCTGCTTCCAAGCTGACGATATCCAGTTTTCTGTTCTAGTTTGTTCTCTGGGTGATATTCATACAATCTATCCACAACTTCTGAAGGTTATATAAAAATGTACTCTGGTTTGTTTATATTAATTTCTTCCAAAAATGGCATATAAGTTTTAATACTTTATTTCCACAAGAAGAAACTGGTAGCAGAGGGAAAAGACATATTTTCTTATGATTACATTTTTCTAGGTGGCTCCTCCCTCTTCTTTTTTTTGGTCTAAGTGCTGTCATTACAGAGGAGAGAAGGGAAAAAAACCACAAAAGATGAAATCTTTTCTGTAACTTTAGTTTCTCTTCTGCACTGTTTTGTGATGATAAATTCTGCACTCTAAGGCAAAGCGTTTGTCTAAGAAAAAACGCAAAGCAAGCTTTAATAATATTATCGGTATGCTCTCAAAAAAAAAAAAAAGGAACAAATTCGGTGCTACGTATAAGAAGGTGTTTCCTCAAGCTGCTAGGTCTGCTTCATGTTTCAGGAAAAGATTTAAAATGAGTTCATCTAACGCAGTCTAAGATCAGTGCTGACTTAAACTTGTATTATGAAGCAGAAATAATGGTTAGTTGGTGGCCTTGGGGAAATTTTGTTTCACTTTCAGCAAGTATTTATAGGGCAAAATTCTCTAAGGTAAAACTGCTCATCAGAGGTTGCATCTTGACACATGACACAAAAGGTGCAGCATCCACGGGCATGAGAAGCCAGAGTCAGATTTGGCCCATTCAGCACATATTGCACAGCGCTGTGCAGAAGCTGGTGTAGGTGCTACTCAATTATCCCGTTAATATTTTGCTTCTAATATGCATTTTTTTATTTGCCTTTAATATCAAAGAGGCATCTGTGATAAATGCTATCTTAGCTTGGCTATTCAGGGAACCTAGATTTAGCTTTAATGCAAGAGCACTCTGTGTAGGGAGATAGGAAAATGAAGAACTATCTTGGTGACAGTATTGGCCAGAAACAATTTTAGCAAATGCAGCAGAGCAGGAAGTTGGGAGCAGTAGGGAATAGCTGGTGTTGTGTGTAGAAATCTTGGTCACAGTAGAATAACACCTTCAATCAATGTGTTAGTTTGGCAGCACCTCTACACCAAAGCACTAGACTGGCTTGATCTGTCACTCTAGTCCTTCCTCCAGCTAGTCTGTCCCTGCCTTCTCAAGGTGTGTGTACTACAAAGGTTATGTAAGTCTGCCCCTCCATTTCAGCACAGCAAAGAACAGTTAGTTACCCAAGGAAGTAACACAGGCTTTATTTCCAGCATGAAGATATGTTTTAACTCAGCAGCGCTTAGCATGCAGGTATCTTCTGGGTAACTGTCCCAGAAAAGCAGTGAGTGTAAACCCTTTCCCCTGTTCACTATCATTTACAGAATCATGATTGGGTACTTAAAGTTTCATCTTATCTAAGAATTAAATAGTAAAACAAACACATCATCCTTCATGACAAAACAATTTTCAAGATATTTCAGGAAAGCAGCTGAGCTTGACTACGACATGAGATCTATAGCACTATTGGTATATACAGTTATTTTCACCCTTGATGAATGCATTTGGAAAGAGACTATGTACATTAAAGACAGCCTTGCTTTGGCTTTTTTTTAGATACTTTATGTTCCAGCATCCTTGTATTAGAAGGCATTTTGAGGTTTTCAAATGTTGCTAGATTATCTCTTATTTATTTATTTACTGGCATTTTTATCTGCTCTATAAGAAGTTTCTCAGAGCTCAATCTTTTATTAGGTAGTCAAATTTTGTCCTTTTAGCCCTGAAATTGCTAATCAGTCCAGGTGCTTCTTTAGAGCAACTCTCTTACCTTTCCTTCCAGTCTGCAGAAGAGAAAAATATTTTCCATGGTAATAATTTTTCTTGTTAGATGGCTTAGTAGAAAGCAATCTGAAACCTGTTAGTACTATGGCCCTCATATTCCACTAGCATGCTGATTCTGGGCTAAGTCTGCATAATTTCTCTCTGTTCAAATCCAAGTCTTTCAAGGAAGTGTACACAAACTACTTAAGTGTATGTATACATACTTTAAAATCAAAAAGATAAAAATCTGATTTAGACATTTTAGTAGATATTTCTTTCTATCCACAATTTCCTTCTTTCCGTCTCAGGTATTATTACACTAAACTGCTTCATTCTATTTCTTCAGTTATACCAGTTCTCAGATATTACATCAGGACTATGGAATTAAGAAGTATATTGTTTACACAGATCTCCATGGGGATTTATTTATGAGTTATTTATCCACAAATAGTTAACAAAGTATCCACAGTCTGTTAGATTAAGTACATTATAAGGTATTGCAGGTGTGATTTTATTTAATCTTTTCTGGACTTTTGGAGGCGGGAAGCAATTGGAGGTTTTTTTCTGTTTGTTTGCCTTTGGTTTTTCATGTAGTCTGTTTTCCATGTAGTATGTTAGATTTTTCTTTAACCAAAACCCAAATTCTTTAAACACTATTGTTATAATTTTGTCTAAAAATATTCTGTTTTGTTTTCCTGTAAAGAGTCATTTTGCCATTTCCAAACAGTGGTTCAAAAGATTATTCTGAAAGTAGATTAAAGTTCACCTGAGAAAGGCTCTTAAAATCTGAATGACTGGATTAGGTAATTAATAAAAAAACTTCACAAGCCTGCATAGAGAAGACTGTTCCAACTTGTCATGCTTGAGGTCCACTGGTAGTGTGGTTGGCAACAATCCTTCCTTATGGAGAGCAGTAGATGATTTAAAGAAAGTGAGAACAGCAAAATATTCTATGCATGTGAAAGAGAGCAAGACAGGAAGAACTGCCATCCCTGCCAGTTCAGCCTGTATGTATCCCAGCAGAATGTTTGGAGACCTTTTTTTTAAATCATAACTGTCAGCTAATCATCAAACCTACCTCCCACACATCTTTTTCCATTGGAATGGTCATAAACTATTAGAAATGTAGCTGCAGGGTAGTCACTGGCCAGCTTCCCAGTTGCCTCTGCCATCTGTCTGGAATTCAACCCAATGGACTCAGAAGGCTAGCTAGAAAAGAGATTAGTGTCCAGTATTTTAAGTTGTTTGTCATATTATTAACCAACAAGTCTACCATTCTGCAAAAAAATAGAAATGGTCCAAAGTTAAAAAATGCACAGCCTAATCATGCTCTAGATTTAAAGTTTTCCAAATTTAGCAGCGCTGCAATATGCGGGTTTAATCTGGAGCCAGATGAAATTAACATACATTCAACAATAACCACAAAGGCTGACTAAAGATCTGTTTGTGCTAGTAAAAACGACCCTTTTAGTAGAGCTGTTCAAGCTACAAAATTCATTAATTACTACATACAAAATAGTATGGTTAGTTATATTCTATGACTTTGCATCAGTCATTATTTATGAAGTCCCTAACAACAATCAGGTGTCTACAAGTTTTTCAGTTTCTGTGCTTACCTTAACATTAAGTAGTTACTGATTGATCATAATTCAAACTAGTGATGATATATTGCTTTCTAAAAAATATCAAATTTGAAAAAAATAAACAGCAGCATATGTAATTTACTTATGTTCAAAAATAAAGCATGATAAGTTACTTTCTAGGATAATTTACTGTATATTTCTAAAGGACTAAAATTGTAAGATCATAATGGTTTGCCTAAGATGCGAGTAACTAACTGTAAAGTAGATGTTGTATCAAATAAACATAAATTCTGACAAAGATGCTAATGCATCACTTTTCTGTATTGCTGCCAGACTAGTCTACAACTATGCAGAACAAATTGTTTTACACTTTCAGTTGTTATACTTTTCTAATATGCTGCAAAGCAAGCTTTATGAGACATGTTAGAAATTAAGGATAATCTGTCCATAGAACAAGTCTTAAAGTCAAAAAAGAAGGTGATATTGTAAGAGCAAACAATGACAATTGTAAAACACTGGGTTAGAAATATTTTAAAGAGGAAGGATACTTTAAATCTTACTGCAAAGTGTTGAATGACATGGTCTTTGAGGCTAAAGAAATGAATCTTTATTTTTATGTGTTCACATGTATCACTTAAACATCTCTGTAGCATTTGTTCTCATGGTCTCTGATAGTCGCATTTTAGCTACAGAACTACCACACATATTCAGAAAAACTTTCATCCACATCTAGTTTTGTTGCTTTAATATCTCCTGTCCCTATGTACTGCTTAAGGCTGATGAATTCCTCTTTTTGCCTCTGAAAATTGTGTTCCAGTGGTATAATTCCTGGCAGTAATTTTGACTATAAGAATTGCCTTTCCCAAAATGTACAGTTTGCTTGGTCTCATATTCCTTAAAAATACAGGGACTTTTTTAACGGTGCAGGATATGTTACCATATATTGGACAGGAGAAGGACACCGTTTTGACAGTGAACACTCATACATGCAGGCATAAAGATAACGCAGTCACATTTTCCCAAAGTACTTTTCAAAGAGTTGATAAATTGATTCTTATGAAGAAGGCTATTTGGGGAATTTTTTGTCATATTTTCCTTGTTTTTCATTAATCTGCAGCTGCAAAAATCAGCCTGATGTGTAGGTTAGTGCTGCACATGAGAAGCATTACTTAACATTACCTAGCTGATTCTGAGAAAAGTTAATTGAAAATACAACTGCTTCTGGGTATTTTAATGCAGTGTGTTCATATTTTCCATCTTCTGGAAGCCTTGATAGACATGTAAGGATCGCTTGAGTTTTAACATTGACAAGCAGAACATGAGAACTTTATGAAATTGACGATGATAGTGTNCTGATTTTCTGGGAAAGAAACAAACATAGCAACAATGCTAGGACATGCTAAGACAGAGGGAAACTTCAGTTCATCTTAAGAATAACCAGTACAGGTCTTATTGAGCCATTTTTTTTTCAAATTATTGATCATTGTAGCTAGTTACGTCTCTTAAACAGTCCCTTCAGCATCAGCTTCAGTGTCTGAACAGTACCTTAAATTCACTGATGTACTGGAAACTGTTTCTGNAGTGCTGCACATGAGAAGCATTACTTAACATTACCTAGCTGATTCTGAGAAAAGTTAATTGAAAATACAACTGCTTCTGGGTATTTTAATGCAGTGTGTTCATATTTTCCATCTTCTGGAAGCCTTGATAGACATGTAAGGATCGCTTGAGTTTTAACATTGACAAGCAGAACATGAGAACTTTATGAAATTGACGATGATAGTGTATAAACTAAAGGATCTAGTTTTAGCTGAAACAGCTATAATTCATTGATATGTGCTATTATTCAGTGGATCACATGGGAAATCTATGCCAACTGTACCTTGGCAATCCATGTAGAAATTACAGTTGTCTGTGGATTCAGTGTGTGAATACTAAAATTTTACTTTGAAACTAGCAATTGAGAAAGGGGATTACCATCTGAACACAACTTGATGGAGAANCTAGTTACGTCTCTTAAACAGTCCCTTCAGCATCAGCTTCAGTGTCTGAACAGTACCTTAAATTCACTGATGTACTGGAAACTGTTTCTGCCTGTTTGTAATTATAATGTGTTCTCCTAGGTAAGTATCTTTTCATTTAATTGAAGTTATGTATTACCCTTTACCTAAACTAATTCAACTCTTCCAGGAAGAGACTTTTTTATTGAAATTCAACTGGCATCACTTTGTATTTTATAAAATATGCAAGGAAATGTCAGAATTTGGCAAAATGGCATCTACTGTTAATCATCATATTGATTTTTGATCTTTATTGAGTGAGGTCAGAACATTTACTTCATTTCATTTCAGTGAGGAGTGGATGACCACAACTGTCTGCCTACTGTTCAGACTAAAGTTGAATGTTGACCAACCAGTGGATGAAGTTACACAGGTACTGACCTACCTTTTTTATGAGAGCATATTTATTTCTCTGTGGTATAGGACAGCAGTCTCAAAGCATTCAGGATCTCTTTTGACTCCTTTGGTGTTTCAGCATCACTGTGTAATTCTAAGATTTTATTATTTCTTCCAGATCTAACTAGTGTAAATTCTGATTTAATACCTTCTGCAGCAGACAGTTAAAAACCCCTCCATCTATTACCGCTGTAGAGCTGCCTAGAAACTTAAGGTTTCAAAGCTAGGGCAGACCAAAGAGAATTTTTTCTTGTGTCCAACTCTCTAGTTGTTGCTAAATCAGCTTGGAATTTAATTCAAGTTTCTGATCCACATCCCTACAGCTCTTTCTGGTAATAACTCTTTCCAGTGAAATAGGATTTGTCTTTCAGTTTAGTGGGCAGAATTAGCAGGGACAAGATGTATTCTGCTGAGAGAGCCCTTGAACACTGCAGTTGGTGATCCACCTGAGCCAGTCTTGACTCCTGCAGAATAGGATAAAAGGCTCATCTTTTTGTTCTGCCTTTTCCCATCTTGGATTGCAGACTGCTCTTAGCAACTACTCTGGGCATTGCCTTGTTTTGTTCCATTTTTAAAATGAGCTGCTACACTGTAGAGGCACATGCTGAACTTTACTTCTGTGTAGTGTGAAAATGGTGACAGCCATTATAAAAAGGAACAGGAAGAGAAAATTACAAGCCTTTTTTAGTTTTGCTGCATTTGTAGACCTATTTTTAACATTAGTAAAGGCTTGATGCATTCATATACCAGCAAACATTAAGTATTTGTCATATATTGTTTGTGAACAGTTAATACTTAGACTCACACTGAATTCTTCATGTGCACATAAAAATCTGAGCCCTCTTTTTGAGAGATGTTCTATGGTTTGCAGTTGTTAAATGTGTATTTGTAACTCTGTCAAGCACAGAGATTGCAAGGAGATTCAGCTAGTTTTTGCAAGACAGTTATGGCAGTGTTTTTCCAGTTTATGCCTGTGTCAGAGAATGATCAAGGTTAGAGTGGAAGCATGATGGAAAGAGAATGATGTGGAAAGAGGAGATTGAAACAATCAGTCAAAGAGAGGATGCCATCAAGGCAAGAAGTATTTAGAAGCAAAGTTACAGATCATTACAAAAAGTCATAGATGGAAACTAGGGGAAGGTTACTAGATGAAGAGGGAAGATGCTGTCAATTGTGCAAAAGGCCCTGGCTTTTTTGTGTGTTCATAAGCCGAAAGTTTTCTTGCCAGCTTTGATTGTCATCAGTAAAACTGCTTCCTCACAATTACCATATGTATCTGGAAGCTAGCCACACTCTTTGTTTAACCACAGTACATGCTTTGGAAATTTCATTTAAATGTCAAAACTGTCTGTTTGAATTGAATTGGATTCTATTTAACTGTTTGCTTTTATCTAAGTCAACTTCCAGAACCCAAATAGCTGCTGAATTTTCTAACTTCTAACCTTTTCCTCTAAATTTCTTACTTTGTGCATTATGGTTTTGTTATATGACTGTCTCACATGCACAGTAATAAAAGAGGGTTCACGGGGAGTCTGGAATTCTGACTTGAACTCTGTATTTAAAGTTTAGTAATGGCATAGCTCTGTACTATCACATTTAGAATGACAGTGGTCCATAAAATGTTCTTTCCAGTGCTGCCTTTGGATCATCTGAGTCTGTTGTTCATAATTACCAAGATGTCTCAAAGCACGGTTAGAACAGCCTCTTTTATCTTCTTGTCTTATACCCTTTTTGGGTTTTCTTAGAGACTTATGGAGGGTGGATCAAGCGGGTTGTTTACATTTTTGCAGCTCTTAATAGTTGCGGGGTGATAGCCCTGGTAAGCTCTTGATGGGTTAAGAGAGACACCTCAGCCCTGGAGGGGTGCTCCCAGAAACATTGTCGGAGGACAACAAACCCCAAAGGCTTTCCAGCCAGACTGATAGGATTAACAAAGGGGAGAAAGTCAGAGAGATAAAACCGCCTTCCTTTGCCACACCTTCTGGGGACGCAGGGAGCCAACCCTCAGACCTATGTCATCTATCACCCCAAAAACTAATTATTGACTAGAGTTACGCAAACTACCTAAGGGAAAAAAGTATAAAAGAGATGGAACATGAGACAAAATTGAGGAGAAAAGTTCATCATTGTTTCAGGAGTAGCCAGCAAGCTGCCTTGTCTTCTCCCACCTCTTCGGAAAATGCAGGGGTGAGAAAACCATGTATTTTCTATACCTCGTACTTTATATCTTATACTTTACACTCTTACAATGCCTATTACTTTATACATTCTGTCATATGCCTTATGCTATGTTTATTACTTTATACCTTATTAGGTACCTTCTACCCTTATATGCTTTCCCTTTTACCCCATAGCTACTTTGATACTAATTTTAGCTGGCTATATCTCTATAGGCACCTATTTATTCACTGTATTTTCCTACTTTAATAGCAATTATACCTTGCCTTACACTTTGTAACCTATCTTCGTAATATATCTTACTTTGTATAAGTTATGTTCCTTTAGAGTGTTTAGTTCCTTTTAAAATGTGTGTTAATGGGAAGCAGCTATATTCTTTCCTTTTGCTTTGTGTTACCCAGAGGGTTTAGATTGGTGTTTTAGGCTGTTGTGTTTCCGGTTAGTNAAAAGTATAAAAGAGATGGAACATGAGACAAAATTGAGGAGAAAAGTTCATCATTGTTTCAGGAGTAGCCAGCAAGCTGCCTTGTCTTCTCCCACCTCTTCGGAAAATGCAGGGGTGAGAAAACCATGTATTTTCTATACCTCGTACTTTATATCTTATACTTTACACTCTTACAATGCCTATTACTTTATACATTCTGTCATATGCCTTATGCTATGTTTATTACTTTATACCTTATTAGGTACCTTCTACCCTTATATGCTTTCCCTTTTACCCCATAGCTACTTTGATACTAATTTTAGCTNACTTTGTAACCTATCTTCGTAATATATCTTACTTTGTATAAGTTATGTTCCTTTAGAGTGTTTAGTTCCTTTTAAAATGTGTGTTAATGGGAAGCAGCTATATTCTTTCCTTTTGCTTTGTGTTACCCAGAGGGTTTAGATTGGTGTTTTAGGCTGTTGTGTTTCCGGTTAGTAGTTTTCTGCTGTTAGTTAAGTGTGTGGTGAGGGGAGGATGTCGTTTGAGTACGTATTGAAATTTAGATTTGGTATGCTTGTCTGTCCAGTGTGTGTTATGCTGGTTTCTTTTGGGGATTTTGTTATCAATGAAATACAATCATGCAGCTAAACATTATCACCAACAATGTGAAACACACAATAACTGTCACTTACTTGTATTAATAAAAGTTATTTTGGGACCTGCTACAGAGAAAGTTCTTTGTTGCTATTGAGGTCTCATATCAGTGTAAAAACCCCTTCCAGCCAGTGTTCTGTCCAGTGTTGTCTCTTTAAGTAAGACACAAGCAGGTTGATCTGGGTTGTATAATGCTTTGATGTTCTGAGGACACTTATAGCTAATAACTTTCTATTAATACAAGTGGTACAAGAAATCTTTGCATTTCTGCCCCTCCTTTTCAGGTGACAACAGTCTTCAACTGTTCTGAAAAAACAAACAAACAAACAAAACACAAAACAAAAGTTCATTTACAAGATCTTGTAATATCTTTTCGTACCTTTTAATACTTGGTTCAAATATTTTAGAACTCTGTCAAATTTTGACTCAGTTTGTTAGGCCTTGTTTAGCAGACATTAGATCATCTGTATGCATCTTACTGGAAGACTTTTTAGTTCTTTACCTATTAATAACTGAAAAAAAACAGCTGGTGCCAAAGCTACACCATATGGCAGACCTTCACTGACAAAAATGTTTATGATGATATAATAATGAATGAAAAGTGGAAGAATTAGTTGATGATACATAGCATAGAAGAAAGGCTTCGA
>VWZD01006807.1:5084-21181 GCA_013396695.1 Sakesphorus luctuosus | reverse complement strand
ACTAAGAGAACTTAAAGCAGGACAGTTGCCATTTTCTTGTACTATATTTTATGCAGATTTACATCTTTATTTTGTTTTAGCAAAGCTTCCTCCTTGCTGTTGTACTTTTTTTCCATTTTCAAAGAATTTACAATTCAAGAGGGAAAGAGATGAAGTCATATCAGGAATGAGGCTGCCTGTTTCCTTTGTTAGGAACACCATGCTTTAAGCAGGAAAAGCTCTTTGGAAAAATCTTTCCAGTTTCTTACACATGCCATAACAAATTTTTGACAGTAAAGTGAATTTAGATGCCTTCAGTAAGACATCAGTTGGGTCATATATTATGACACAGGACTACCTGAAGTCTCCCATCCATCTGCAGCAGTAGCACAAGTCCAAATGGAGTACACTGGCAATATTAAAATGGTACTAGAAACCACATGTAGGCAGATGAACTGTTCCCTTAGGATATACACTGGTGCCTTCTGTGCCCACCTTACAGAGTTTCACAGTTTAGCAAGAATATATATCTTAATGGCAAACTCTGAGAACAGAGAGTGACTGGAAGCATAGTGTTTTCTATAGTTCAGACTGAAGTTGCATGCAGAGCACCAGGGAAGGACATTTCCTGTTCTTGGGAGCAAGTAAGCCTTTGGTAGGTCAGTTTCCTCAACTGTGAAATGTATAAGTGTTCATTTATTCAAACACAATCTTTTTTTAAGGCATTTCAACACTGTTTTTTCTGTAAGGCTGTGAATGTACTTTTCACAGTTTATATTTCACTGTGTCGTGGTTCAAGCCCAGATGGCAACTCAGCACCACAAAGCTGCTCACTCACTCACTCCAGTGGGACAAGGGAGAGAACTGGAAGGGTAAAAGTGTGAGAAAACTCATGGCTTGAAATGCAGACAGTTTAACAGCTAAAGCAAAATCATGCATACAATTAAAGCAAAACAAGGGGTTAATTCACCACTTCCCATGGCCAGGCAGTTGTTCAGCCATCTCCAGGAAAGCCAGGCTCTATCACTCACAATGGTAGCTTGGGAAGACAAACATCCCTCCTAATATGCCCTCCTTCCTCCTTCTTCCACCAGCTTTGTATGCTAAGCATGATGAAATAGTGTATGGAAAATTCCTGTGGTCAGTTGGGGTCAGCTGACATTGCTGTGTCCCCTTCCATTCTCCCATGCACCTCCAGCCCACTCATTGGCGTGAGGAGCAGAAAAGGCCTTGGTTCTGTGTAAGCACTGCTTAGCAGTAAGGAAAACATCCCTGAATTACCAACACTGTTTTCAGAACAAGTCCAAAAACTAGCCCCCAAGTAGTGAAGAAAATTATCTATCTCCCAGAAAAAAAACATCACACAGTGTCATGAATCTTTACAGCCCAGTAAACTCTGTGCAATTCCATAATATCTAGAATAAAATAGACATTTATTTATAGTTTGGTTTGGTACTGTGAAACAAATTAATTTTGCCAAGTTCACAAACACATATGGTGTGCAAAACTACTACAGAGTAAGTAACAGTGCATGTTTCGTGAGTTGGTACAGGATCACTGAAGATCACTAAATGAGAATTACAAGAAACACAAGATGATTTACATCTAGCATAAATTTGGAGCCATTGATGGGATGCTTGATTTATCTCTGATGAAACATGGTGATATACAGAATACTTTGTTGGCTGCTCCTATTCTCAGAATAGTCTACTATTTCAGAAAAGCATCCAAAACTATTACCATTTCTAGCAGAGATTTACAAGAAAATAAATTACTGTCCTATTATGAGCTAGGATACATCTCCTATAGTCAAAACAGTTGTCCATATTTCCTACTTTTTTTGGAGGAAGTACTTTTTGTCATATACCTGCATTATCGGTTGTCACTGAACTCGATTTCCTATGCCCTTTCATTTCACACTGAGCTTCTCCATCCACATTAAAACTACAGTTAAAAAAGTAAAAATTCTATCAGTCATGTTACTCCTTTATTGTGATTAGTTTTTATCCTACCCAAGTACTAGATGTATGACAACAGTCTTAATATTGTCCATGGCAAAATGTAGCACAACAGGAAGCTTTTATTTCAACAGGTTGTCAAGAACTTAGTGCCTTTCAGTGCTGCATGCAGGTGTAAGTAGAGGATTAGGATACTAACACTAGAAGTAAACCTAAACAGAAGTAATGCAGACACTAAGCAAGGCCAAAAAGTAAACCTTTCCACAAGATTAAATGACTTGAAAGTTCTTCTGTGGTAATTACACATTAAGTTTCTCAAATTGCATGCATCAGCTTCCCTCTTTTCCCTCCTCCTCTCTCTTCCCAGATGCAAGTCGTAGGACATTTTTTTTTCTCATAAGAAAATAGAAGGATGTTAGGAGTAAGATATATACTGAAACATTTTATATTTCTTGTATTTGAAAATGCCAGGTCACACTTTCTTAAGACCTCTGACCCAGTCCCAACTCTTATATCAGATACTTTAGTTATCAAAACACAGTATCACTTACTATTCCACCTTAACATTGACTCTGATTTTCTTCAAGTAACATAGATTTGAGAAATGTAGTTTGGTATACACAACTTGCAGACTTCTTATGGTATAACGGAATTACTAAACAGAGAAAGTGTTGAGCATTCCTGTACATGTATTTGTGACATATAGGAAGTTGTGGTGCAAATTTCTGTGCAGGAATAATTGTTCTCTGTTCAGGAGGTGGGAAACTGAGTGCTAGGAAAACTAGTTATTATGGGGTACTTCCCACTTTGCTTCAAAATCTTGAAAGGCACTTTCAGTCATTCAAGACTTATTGCTGTGTTCTTGCATAGTGGTGATGCGAGAGGCCAGGTAAAGTGAAATCATGTTCTGCAAGTACATGTTGTATAAACTTAATACTCTGCTGTACATAAATTCAAGGGAATTAAAATCTTCATAAGTAGCTTATCCTCATGAAAAATAATATATGGTGTATGGATAACACAACCCTGGTCAACCCCCTGCCAGACCCCAGTTCTTGGATGTCTACCAAGCTGTCATACTAAACCTGTGTGTCTTCATGCTTCCCAGAGTTCAGAGGCAGCCTGCAGATTGCCCATGTACTGACTTTCCCGGATTCCTTTGGTTACATGGATTTCTCTTTTTGGCATTGAAATGATTAAGAACAGCTGTCAACTCCTGCAACTGGCACCAATTTTTCATAGACTGTTCTGTTACTCAAGCACACATTTTTCCACAACTCTAGTCTTCAAAGTAATTTAGTTCAAATTTGGTCCCTTTAAAGAATATAACAGTTGATCTCATGAAGCCAAGCTTTATGGACTTCATGCCTATGCAAGAATATCATCCAGTTTTGGAATTCACTTCTGTTTTTCAGCTGGGGTTACATTGGTGTTTTTATTGTATGGTTAATCATGAGAGTTGCTTTTGTATTATTCCAGATACATTGATAATCTGTGTCATTCAGGTTAACATGCAGCGTGCTATGTGTGATAAGTCTGAACAACAGCTTCCTTTACCATGCAGAAATACAAAAAAATAAACCCACAAACATTTATCTTATATTCCATCATTTTAAGTGGGTGATCTGCAAAATATACGGAAGAATAATGTTGGGCAGGGGGAGTACTTGTTTTGTGTTTGTACAAGTCACATAGAGTTTTCATCAGTATCACCATAAATTATCAAATGCATTTTCAAAAAATTTGTGACAGTTTTCATAACTTAGTTGGCTAAAAAATGTCATGTTAATCATACTGACTGAAGTGCTTAAAAAATAATTTCCTTTTTTCATATAACATATAATTTAAAAACAATGCATCTGAAGATGAAGAATTTATCTTGTGTAAACTTGACAAAGGCCTAGTCTGAGCTATAGCAATGTGATAGTAGCAGAAAGAAATTTTTTTTAACTAATGTGCATTTAAAAAATGGTGACTTAGCGGGGAAAATACTGCTCTAACTTTCACATAACAGAGACTTCTTGCAGCTCATCTTCTTAAGACTGAAATGCATGAAAAAGATGATAAATACAGAATATAGAAAAATGTGAATGCAAAAATATAACATGTTTTGTAATTTTCTCTGTTGGTATGCCTCACATTACATACTGTACCAATGGCCAGCATTTATCTGGACTGCCTTTCTCGTGCATTCCTTCTGTGTCAACATAAAGTCAGAACACAGTTTAAATACACTATTAAAAGCATCTCATTACTTGGGAGATAGACTACAAACTGTACACCACCAATTAATCTGCAATGATTTTTAACAAAAAATGCTTTAACCATTTTTCTTTCAATTCTTAAAAAAACAAACAAACAACCCCCCCCCCAAAAAAAATTAGGTGGTTATCTTATAGCCAAATAACTACATTAGCTATCTCAATTTCAGGTTGTAACAGAGACACAGTATGAGTAATTTTTTTTGGTACTACTGTGTATCTAGGTGAGTTTAACATTAAAGCCTCACCTCACCTACCTACATCACAGTCAAAAAATTCACTTCCATTAGAATTTGACAGAAATCTCTCTAATTCACCTAGTTATCTCATTGTAAAAAAGTTGGTCTTTTACAATGAAAACGTAGCCTATGTCTACATAGTAAGACAGATGGGACTAGTTGTGTGAGCGAACAGGATTTGGTTCCGTATGGCTCTCAATCAGAGAAACCATAAGCAGAATGGAGCAAAATAGCAGGAGGTAGCTGAAAATTATGAGAGGGACATTTGGAATAGAAAAAATTAGTATAAATAAAAAGCAGGTTTATGTGCTAATATTAATTTTGGAAAATTTTCTGCCAGCAGATGCATCTTGCTAAGAACTGTTTATTGTAATAGCAGATGTATATAATTTTACGCTGAGAAAATGGCATTGGCTAAAATCAATCCCATATGCTTATTGTTTTAAGGTAAAAAAAAAAAAGATAGTTATGCTCCAACCATTCTGCCAATGTTAGTTTGCTTACAATGCCAAGCTGTCTCTTCTTAATGTAACCTGAAATCTTACCTGATTTAAATTTCAAACTCACAGGTCACTATGAACTTTTACAGTAGTGAACAGATGTTCATATGAGCTGTACTTAGCTACTGAGCACCTTAAAGAAAAATATGCCAGTGGAATGTCAAAATTAAATCTCCATCGGAAATGCCAGGGGGCTAAGTCTTTCAAAAATATTGGCATTTGCTGTTAGTTTTGCTGTAACCCCTTGTTCTTTGTCACTCTGGCTTTACAGGAACCACAGGCTACTACTGATTGCTTTAGAAAGCTATATTCATTTAAGAAATGGTTTCAAGACTCAGAGGTAGAATTGTAACACATATATGGCTTTCCTTTACTTATGCTGTGTGTTTCTGCACATCTGCATAAACAATTCCTTGCTCAGACGTAAAAAGACTTGTACCTGTTAAGATGTCATCACTACCATATTTTTACTTGATTAAATGTCTCCTAACAATTAATGATGATCATAACAAAAAATAATGCTAATTGTCAGTATCACCCTTTGGAGAGACACATGCAGCTATTTCTTAGCTTGGGAAAAGAGAAGAAAAAATAAGGAAAGTGTGACAGAAGTTATCAAAAAGCTTGGCTGCAGCTTTGTAATTTAAAAGCAAAGTCATTATATACAAATATTTGTGAGCAAATTTCTTCCCTCAAGATTGTTATATTTGTAAGTAACTCTGTAAATGACTGAAGGTTTGCAGTGGTGAGCAGCAGCACAGAATTAGGTCCTCAAAGTTTGAATCATTCACTTAACTACAGGTATCACAAGTCTCAAATGAATCATTACACAGCTTGGGCTGAGGTATTATGGTTTGTTCTTACCTCTCACAGATACACATAGGCTCAGAAGGACAATTTGCCTTGAAGTTATTGTATACATTCTAGCAGGCTGTAAAACCAGTCTGAACAACAAATTTGTATGCAGAGAATGACCTGGGGCCTCAGCATGCTTCTCTTAAGAAGAAAATACTGTTTCTGACTCAGTTTTGAGCATGGATTCATGACCCACTCCCTCATATCACAGGCTGCTTTAGAGGATAGCAGGCTGATTCTCGAGTCAGCAGTATTATCAGTGCTCTTCTGCCTTTGCCCTTTCATATAAAGCAGAAAAACTACACAAGAAATGTAGAGGGCTTTGTGAATAACAGAAGCAATAGAGAGCTTTTCTCAGGCCTAGGAATGTACATGCACATTGCAGGCTGTCTGAACACAGCACTCTTGCTCCATCTGGAAGGTTTCTGAGAACAAGCCTGGATTTTTTTTTTTGGAACAAGAATATTCCAGCATATGAAGGATGTTCACAATGCTCTCCTCCTAATGGATCACATTCAAGTATTTCTGAGTGAACATTCCTCTTAAATTCTGCTCTGTCCAAGTCAACATGTGCATTTGGGTGGCCACAGTCAGATGAAGGTCAGCGGCCAGAGAGGGTGGGGTCATGTTCCCATTTCACTGAGAGTAGCGTTCCAGCTCCAGTTTAGCAGAACCTATGATGACAACTCACAGTTCAGTACAGGTACCTCTATATTCTTTGTAAGAACTTGTTATTTCTTATCTTGACATATTTTTATAGGGTTGTAATACTCTTATTTTAATATCTAGAAATTTGCTTAATTTTGTTGTTTTAATAGAGATAGTACTCTCCCATTCTTATTATGAGACACTGCGTCATCACTACTTTATCTTTTGTCTCACTGTATTGTTTTTCATCCTATTGAGTTGGCATGAGAATAAAATTTCTAATTTTATTTTATACTATGTGTACTAAGGACAGGTACATTGCTCTGTGAAGGATTGAAGGAACAGTGTGTAAGGATGCTAATGATGGGGCATGACTCTAGTTCTGCTGGAATCTCACTGTGATCTGGATCATCCCTTAGACCATCATATCATTTGTTACTTTTCCTGGTTTCACCTGCAACCGAGTTCATTTTCCTCCTGACAGCTGGTACAGTGTTGTGTTTTGGATTCAGTATGAGAATAGCATTAATATCACATTGATGTTCGTTGTTGCTGAGCAGTGCTTACCTTTTCAGTGTCTTATGATCTGACAGTAAGGAAGTGCATTTTGGCCTCTGCCCAAAGCACCAGCTTAGTTGTATCACAGCCTTTGAGCATTACAGTAATTGACTTTTCCCTGGACTTCTTGAGACAGAAGAATTTTAGCATAGAGCCTTTGTTATCTTGTTTCCTTTTTCCTAAGTGCCTTCCTGTAAACTTATGAGTCCCATTTCTCCTTAGGATGAAAAGTTCTGGGGAAGAAGCCCAAGTGTATTTTCTAACTGTAAGATAAGTTTATTTAACATTATCCCCCAGAATGAATAGCCTTTTACTGTGTGCCTGTTCCGTAGGCTGAAACTCTGTGCTGGAGCTGTCATCTGCATGATGTGCAACTCGTAGCCTGAGGAAAGAGGAGCAAGGATGGATACCAGTCAGTTCTCTAGTATCCTTTTCTGTGTTGCTGCATGGCTTGTTGAATAAGTGAACAGCCCTGAGGGGCCAGTTTTTTATTACAATAGCCTGCCATATCCTTTTTCATGGCTGTGCTGGAGGTGGTTGGGACAGAGCAAGTCAAACCATCTGTTGAAATCACAGCTGTCTGCTTGCCTACAGCAAGGCCTGTTCTCTATGTGCTTGCATTTCCAGGGCCACGTTGCCCACACTTGGATTAGCATGAGACTCCCCCATAACAAAACATTAGACCCACTTTAGTTTGGACACAGAAATCCTTGCTTGGAATTTGAACATTCCAGCCTTAGTTTCATGCTTCTCATGTCCACCTCGCAACTGAAGAAGCATTATTTCCACAGTACTAAAAGGACAGCACATCCTGCTATACCTGGCTCAGCGCCGCTCAGTCTCTGGCAACACACACTGGTCAAGGCATAGCTGGTTTGATGCCATTCCAAAGGGTTATGCAGATAGTGCTTTTGCAGTACCTTTACATGCTGCCTTTACTGGAGGACTCCTTTAATTAGATCTGGAGCTTATAGACTTTTTTTTATATATTGTTCACTTTTTTTTTTTTTTTTTTTTTTTGTGGGGGAGGGGGTTAGGGTTGGGAGGGGGAAGACACAGAGCAAAGCATATATCTACTTTTCCCAACATATTGCTTGTAGAACTGCAGAGAAACTATTAATGTCTAGCCTGTTAACAGTAGGCTGAAACCAAGTTCTCTAGTCATAAAGGGCCTTAATCAAAATGTCAGACATGTCAGGAACTGAGTCTGTGTAGCCTTCTTTCTTACAATCCTTACCCATGTAAGAAGTAGTCCTTTCTCATGCAAATAGTTCCCAAAGCTTATTCGGTTTCTGAATGAGTAATGCCATTCAGGACTGGCCCTACTTCCTTTCACAGAAATTATGGCTCCTAAGCCCAGATAAACTTTTTCAATTTTCACAAGCGAAAGGCACACTTTTCAAAATATCCTATGCCAGTTCTGCAAACATTATTGCTGTAAGGAAGAATATAATTATACATGCTCATTGACACCTATTAATCTCAGACTCTGCCCTCTCAAAAAAAAAAAGAAAAAAAGAAAAAAAAAAGAAAAAACTAACAAACAACCAAACCCAAACTCAATTAACATGCAAAACCCTTTATACATGAGAATAGAGTTTCGAAAATTGATCAAATCTAGAAAAATACTCATTGAACGTTATAGGAGTGATTATAAGTCATTTAGAAATTGTAAAAAAAGACCCTATGAATGCTTTGGAAGGTAAATTCTGGCTATTTGCTGTGCAATAAAATGGACTGTTAGCCAGATAATGAAATCATAAAACACTGACCATATTTTTTTTAGATATTTCCAGGAAAGGAAATATAAAGTCATTTTTGTTTTTTAACCAGATTTTTAAATTTTCTGTTTTCAATAGTTTCATTTTCAGTCAGTTGGCAAAAAAGCAATTGCAAAAAAAGAAAAACCAAAAAGCTGAATTTGGTCTTTCTTCCCCATGCAAGTTATAGTAGTGATTTAGGCAGGATGACTGATAATGGTTGGGAAAGATACAGAATAATTAGCACAACCTGTTTGGGTCAGGCACATAGACATCACAGGGTTCAAGGGGAAAAGGGCTACTTTTTAATCAAGGCATGGCATTCACTCCTGATCATACTGCATATGAGGAGTGTTTGCACCCAGCTTCAACAGTACTTGTATTTTCTACCAAACTCACCACTTTTTGAACTAAACCTTTGAACTGAATTTAAAGTTAAATTAGCAACAAAATGATTGTTTAGTAAATTTTCAATGCCATCTTATTTAAACTGCCAACTCAGTTATTCAAAGTAACTACATGGTTTACTGAAGCACTAACATTTGAAGCAACTAACTTCCAATTCATGTAATTAAACTCATCATTGTGCTGCAGAAGTGTTACTGTCACATATTTGCACTACAACCTGTACACTTGGCACACGGAGTAATGGATGTTAAGGCAGTGTGTTTAAGAGGTACTGGACTAAATGCAGTTATTCTTGACTGAAGTACACTCTCTTAAGTTGTCTTATGATGCTTTACACTTACTACTTTACAAAGCTCTGTGAGGGTATTTATTTCTAGCCTGCTTATGAATTAATTGCATGCAGACACATGCACCAACTCACCTATTCAGCAATTGCCATCTTAGAGTTACGATCATTTATTTCAGTGCAATCTGTGTTAACTTGCAGTATTATTAGCTCAGAGAGGTAATATCAGCAAGGATGCTTTGTTTACTAACTACTACTTTTCTTCAAATAATAATAAAGTATTTTAAACATCAATTTAAAAATCACCAGAAAAGATAAGATACAATATTTTGCCCAAGGGATATAGCTCACGTCTGAAACCATCTTCAGATAAGATGTATGAAGTGCACAGAACTCCAGTCTGTAATAATGAAATTTTTGATCCACTGAATTTACACTGCGTGTTAGCTAAGCTTTTAACTTTTCTGCTGTTCCCAAGCCCACATCCACAAAGTTTCTCAGGGATCAATTATCTCTCCAGGTTGTTGTTGTTCTTTTTCAGAATACTGCATTTTAATTATGTATTTTCAGACATTTTGAGACTAGCTCTTTATTTAATATTTTCTAAAATGGAATGCAGGGAAAGGTTCGGACTGTGCAGATCACAGTACTAATTTGGGACAAAGAATTCAACGTATGGTTTTAGGTTTCTGATTTTTTTTTAAACTTGGAATCCCACTTATCAAAGAGTCATTACATTCCGGTCCTAAACCAGATATGCACAATTCAGCTTATCTCATTTCAAAAATTAGTGAGATTTATAACTCAAAATATATGATCCTTTAGAACAAAACAGGGGTCAACAGCAACAGCAAGTGACTAGAGGAATTACTATATGCTACCGATAATTTTTTATATATCAAGCCTTTTTTCACACTAATTTTAACTTTATTTTCCTTTTATTATGCTATATACAATATGGTGTGGCATAAATATAATCTTAATGCTGTAGCTCCCTTCACAACCCAGTTAAAGCTTTCTGAGGAAGATTTTGTTCACCTGAGGCCACAGAATCATTTAGGACCCAATTTTAAATCCATGGAAAGGAAAAAATTCTTTGACTTGAGTTAGACAGAGCATGGAGCTGCAAGTGGTGATGCAGTATGGGACTACACTGATCTTTTCGCACTCAAGCCTTGTTTTTCAACTGCTCATGAATATAAGTGAGAGAGCAACATACAGAGTGAAGAGTGAAAGCATCAGCATGTTGGGAAGTCAGTCATGCCTCTGACATTTGTATCACTCAGCACTGCAAACCAACAGATGCAGACAGTCACCTCCTGCCTGTTCCTTGCCATGGTTTTGTCAGGATATGTCCAGTCCAAACACACAGAAAAACCATGAGGAGGAGGAGAATAGTATAGAGCGAAAGAGTTCCTATTTTGTCATTTGCACTGAAATACTAAGAAAATTTAACTGAGCAGGAGGAGTCCAGACTTTCAGCAGCTTTTGGTGAATTAAGTTACTAAGAGAACACTAAAGCTGCTAACAAGAAAAAAATATTCTATTCAGTGTTTAGGAAAGATAATAAAAAGTGTAGAAGACAATAGCTTAAATGCCTGGTTTGGCACTGTGAAATATAAATGCATTTGTTACTGATTTTACAGAAAAAAAATGCAGAGGATCACATCTTGTTCAAATTTATTCTAGGAAAATTCCACCAACTTTTGGAGGAATAAAACCAGTTCTTTTCCAGGGACATGTTCCATGATTTTGTAACAACTGAGGATTTCAGTATGGTTTCACTTCAGTAGATTTTAGAATCATCCTTTCGATTCTGCAGAGCAGATACATGACTTTTTAAAGAATCTTATTTTTTGTCAGTCTCTATAAAATTATTTTAAATCAGATACATACAGAAACAGAGAGCCTTATGTTTTCTAGATATTTTTATGATGTATACTTTCAAAACATTACACCCCTGAGATACAAATTTGCCAACTCAGTTCTTGTAAGGCTCCCTCAACTCCTCTTGAAATCAAAGGGGCATGTGCTTAAACTCTTTGCAGGAGAGAGACATTTTGTGGAATTAGTATAATGAAAATAAATTCATTTTGGTCTATTTACCAGTATTCCCTTAGAGTCACAGTTCTTCTACTATCCTTCCAGTTGTAGTCTGGGTGAGATTTGGTGCCTGGAGTTTTTGAGCTACACAGTTTTGTAGTCAGTAGAGCCTATTTCTGTTTGGCATAACTTCCTGATTTGCCAATTTGATTCTAAAGAAGGAAAAAAAATACTATGTCACAACACTAGAAATAATGTTTTCAAGAGACCATGTGCATATTTATGCTAGTAAATCATCCTGAAAGAGAACAGCTGATGTCTCAAACTGAATTTTTTAACCTCTGTGTACCAGCTATAAGGCAGTAAATCTAATTCATTAACAGAAATGCAGCAATCTTAGACTGAATGATACAGGAACAGCACTGCCACCTTGCTGGAGTAACAAAATAATGTGATTTCTATTTCTCAACATTGTTTGGATAGCCTACAATTATCAGAATTAAGTATGGTAATAACCTGGTAATTAACCGTAATTTCTTTTATCACTGAGGAAATGGCACTACAGAAGCAACAATGATCTATAAATTGTTTCATGAATTCTAAAGTTATTGGCACCATATTTCTAATTACCCCTGTAGTCACCTAAAGTATTTCAGAGCAGTTATTGAAATAATGTCAAAGCACCCCAGATCAACTTGCTTTCTTGATTAAGAATAAAATAAAAAAAAAAAACCACCAACCATGATGTGGCAAGCATGGGATACTGAAGAGGTAACTAAAACTATTATCTGCCACTTGTTAATATAAATGTATGTAGATGGGGGTTTTTTATATATAACACAGTTGTTATTGCTCCAGAATGGTCATTTGTAATTAAAATTGTAATTAAAAAAAAAAAAGAAAAGAGTGGTAAAAAAATAAACATGTTGAAGAAAATGCAAAGCAACTACATCTGTTGATTGCCTTGTCTAATAATTCTTATTACCATCAGTTTTATATGTCTCCTCAACAGCAAAGGTGAGAAAGAAATCTTAGACTTTCAGGGAGTTCCTGGTGGTAGTTTTAGTTTGATTCTGGATTCCTCATTCCTCTTTTTCCATGCCTGTGCAACCATTTCACATAGCTGCTTGTAGAGCAGTGACCTGGGAGCATCTTTGCTGTATCAGTTGTCAAAGTCTGGACCCAAACCTGGGTGACAAGGCTGTCCTGGCTTCTTCCCACTGGAGCTACCAAGGGGAGTGCATGTCAGGAGCTGAACAACCGTGCACCCCCTCAAGGTCCCTTGGGAACTATAGGGAACAGATAAAAGTCAATGTATCTCTAACTTCAGAAAAAAGAAAACTGTGAGATTGGCTGAAACTGCTGTTTCTTTTCCTATGCCAAGTTTTTGTCCCAGTGACAGCTAAACAAGAACAGGTGTCCTGATTAGTATAAGAATTCAAGAGTGAAGAAAAAAGTTCTGCTGAAGATGGTTCATGTTTAGAGTCTCAAGGTCACATGGCTTTTTCTACCTAGATAGGCTACCCTTTTGAAAATTTTATTCAATAGCTCAATGAAGATTACCTGCCATAGGACTATTTTGATATTTTAGTAAATGGTACACAATCAAAATCTCTGAAACATGCTGCTTTTGTTTTAAAAAGGTTCTAGTTTCATCATTTTGTCAGTTCCTTGCCTTTGCACTTATCCACCATAATTCTTTCCTTGTCTCTACTTGCTTCTTCTGTTCCCTCCCTCCTCTTCTTTTGCTCTGCTTTTTAATATGGAAAGTCACAAGATGCTTAGTAATTACCTGTGAATCCATGGGCGAATCCATGTGAATCCAGCCTGTTTCCAGCCCTGCAACCTGAAGGCCTGTGGTTTAAACATGCTCAACAGGTAGCTTTGGAGATTACATGGCTCCAAGAGGCCCCCATGGTACTATTGCCAGTGAATATTAACATTTAATCTGGCATGTACGTCATTGAAATAGCTTATACCTATAAAAGCTATAATAGTATGTTTGCTGTTTCAACTGCCATGCTTTAGTAATAAGATGTAGGAATTTGGTGCTTGTAAAGTTTAAGTGTTTGTGTATTAGCTGGACTTGGTGGTGAATAACTGTGTGCATTGATTGACTTCATGCAACTTCTGATCAAGCGCTTCTCCTGCAAGCCATCCATCTTCATTCAAATTCCTTTAAGGTTGATGTGGCCACCTTAAACATTAGAAGTCATTAAAAAACTGTAACACATGCCTAGCATCGTAGCTGCTGATTCCAAAGGCAGTTCCATTCTATGAAACGCAAGTCTGTAGTAACTATATTTGGACTTTTCAGACTCTGAAAATATAGACCATCTTTTACCACAAGTAGTCAACACTTGGCCTCACCTACATGACCACATAGATCAGATCATCCATTTAGAAATGGCAAAACACTTTTAAGAGTTGTGGTCTTTTTAAGAAGAGGATATTCTTATTTATACATATAAAAAACCCTGCTAGATTTTGTTAAAATTAAAAAGAGGTGAAAGTATGTAATCCCCAAGATATTAACAAGCCCTCGATGTTGCTCTTCAAGCCATGTGAAACATCTCTGAATTAATTGTATCAACAATGAAAGTTGGCTTTCCAGGAGAAATTCCTTCCAAGAAAGAAAAAGTTAAGTGAATTGGTCTCGGTTCTTATCTATAACAATGAAGCTGTACATTGCCCTCTGTCTTGGAAGCTGCAGCTGTTAAGAGTCAACCATGAGTGGGAGGTATTGACCAGGGAACTCTAAATCACCAAAGTAGTAGCTTTCAGCTCCTGTGTCCTGAGCCATTTCTGGAAAAAATGTGTTCCTGGCAATCCCATCATGCTGCAAGGGCTTGGCAAGGGTGATTGCTGATGTCATACATTAGAACAGCCATTGTACTTAACAAATTCATGCTGGTTTCATCACAGACCCTGAATCAAGAGGCCACAGGACTAACTGAACTGTGAATCCCTCTTTTTCCTTTGAGTATCTCTTCTTATTTGCTGAACAGACTATCCTGGATTTGTGCTTTGTCTTAACCCAGGTAGTCATACTTATAGACAAGCCAAACTATTACATCAGTGAGACATGAACCAGGGTATTTGCATTATGTGTGTGAAGTTGTTTTACTTGCTTCAAAGTGATTAAGATCATACCACAAACATGCCTGAGGATGACTCTTTTATTTATTTTTCCTTATAGCAGTTCTAGGATTTTAAATTATTACAGTAACAGCTATGTGAAAAATGTTGTAGAATTAGTTACTGTCTCTCCACATGGATTCATGGAGAATTTATGTAGTCTACCAGTTGTGGAGGCTTTTTTTTATTTTATTTTAATATACTAAATATTTTGCAGCTTAGTCACTCAAGCATAATGTGAAAGCATACAAGAATCACTCTCTAAGCATGCAAATATATATTGTTAAGTAACAAATAAGTTTGGGAATCTGAAATGCACTATAGAGGTTCTTGTTAAACTCCACAGACAGAGTTACCTGAAGTATTTTATCTATCACATTATACATTTCCTTGCATAGATTTTCATGCTTCCCTTACCTGATTTTCCATTGTGGAACTGAGAACATGAATCTGGGGGGAAAAAATCTGCTAGTTGGGCAGGGTGATAATGAATCTCCATGTTGCAGTATCCCATTGAGTGTATTGATTTCTACTACTGCCCATTCACTGTAGAGTGTCACGCAATGGCTATTATAGTTTTCACAGCTCTCAGTCTAATTATATGGTCTTTGATTTTTCAAATATAACAGAATTCTAGTGGCACTTGCCCTATTATAATAACCACTTTTATTTTCTTCAGGGTTTAAATTCTGTACTTCTTGGACAAAGGATATTTTCTATTATATTTCAGAAAACACTGAGTTATGTAGCAGGCAGTTCTTATACCTGAAAACAAACTTTATTTGCAGAAATGCAAACCTCTTAGGAAGCCTCTGATGTTACAGCCTTTGTAGGACCTTTGTTCCGATTAAACTATGAATTTCATAGAAGTTAAGCGAAAAGAAGAATAATCAAATAGTTAAAATGTTAAACTTAGTTTACAACTCCTGCATTTATGATGGGAAGCCCATGTCTGTGATCTGCAAATGAGGTGTAGCATGTATGTTTCTTGATCTGTAATGAAAATGTCAAAAATTAGAATTGCTATATGCCTTATGAGAGTGTTGAAGGGCCTACTTTTACAGAAGCTCTAACCAGTCATCCAAAAACCAGCCTAATCTTTTATTTTGTTCTGTGTTGGTTCAAAGCTGGGGGGGAGGCTGATTCTGTACCTACAGTACACTGAAATGAGTTTCAAGTTCATTAAAAATTAACCCAAGATTTCACAAAAAGTGGATACAGGTTTGCTGGGTAAAGCTTTCATAATTCATAAGGCAGAAAAATAGATGCCAGTGAAAAAAAAGGTTAAAACCTCAGTATTCTATCTGCTTTATGTTTAGCACAAAATCACTATGCACAGCCATAAACAAAGTGGAAAGTGATTTTTTAGTTTCTGGGTCAACTTCTGTGTTGTTTCAGCATATGTCATGTCCATGAGTGTCAGGAAGTAAAAATCAAAAGTGAATGGTTAATCTCAGAAATCAA
>VWZD01006806.1:0-150698 GCA_013396695.1 Sakesphorus luctuosus | reverse complement strand
TTCCATCATGATACTTTCTCTAGTGAAGTAACTATACTTTTTCCTGCAGCCAGTCTGATTCATTCAATATACAGAATAATCTGCTAAATTTTTAGTAGCTCCTCATGCAACTTCACGAGATTCTTTTAATACGTATTTTTTAATATGCCTACTTATCTAGTTATTTTCGTAACTTGTACATAAGTCAGGGCTGGCATTTTTAAACTCAAAGAGCATCTGACAAAACCAACAAGTACAACAAAAAGTGCTTTAATTGATAAGGGGAGCTTATTTTNACCTTTACCTGCATTTCTTTGACTTCCTCTATTATGCTGCAATTAGAAATAGAAAAAAAATTCAGAATTATCTTAAACAACAAAACTATTATAAACATTGCCTTTATTTACTTTAGTAATATTCCACAACTAGACACTTCTTAAATAACCATTCAATTTCCCTCAGGTTTCCCATGGCCTAGCCAGAAAATATATAGTAAAACTTACCTTATCATTCCTTTTTTCCCATACTGATGCTGCTAAAATCACTACATGAACACAATCTATAGCTACCTTGGCCCACATAAGAGGCTTAAGATAGAGAATTTCTCTTACAGTCCTTAATGGATTTAGCTGCTAAATTTGTGCAGCAATGCTTAGCTGATTATGCACAAGGTATTGCTAGAGGTGGAAAGAAGGCTGAGCCATAAATATAGACCCTTTTCTGTCTCTATTAAATCCACTCTTGCCTCCCAAGACTGAATTTCATTTCTCGTGTCCTCACCCCATGGGGTTCAGAAGAGTTTCTATATAAATTCCAAGGCACACTATACAGGTAATGCCTTTAGCCTGATACAGTGAGTGGTGAGGCTGCAGATACTTCAATTTAGCAATATGTTACAGGAGAAAAAAAAGAATGTAAAGATGAAACAAGGAAGCCCTGCAGAACTGAAGAGCTGATTACCTGAACCAAGATAAATGGATTCAATGCATTAGCTTCGATGACAGCATTCTGATGAGAACCAAAAGTACGTGCTCCCAAAAGACAGCAATTAAAAAAAAATTCCTGGTTTACTTGTTTACTACTGGTTTACTAGTCTATCTCATCTGAAAATCTATCTTAACTATCCAAACTATCCTAAATCCCCATTTTAAAGCAGATGGTAACCTCATTGATTATGTATGGCTACACTTCACGAACCAAGATTTGGGAAGGGCTCTACCCATGTGAGCGTGTCCTTCGAGCCTGCACAGTGGATTTTGCGTGCAGAACTGGCCCCACCCTTTAACTCCTGAGGTTGATCTGCCACGGCCGAGCGAGCTTGGATAGTGACAGTGAAGTCCTCAAGACTGGAACCTACAGCCCCTGGTATTCCCAGGAGGTCTCCCATCCAAGTTCTAACCGGGGCTGACTTCTGCTGATCTGACAGGATCTGATGTCAGGAAGGCATTTAACTGCCTTGATTGATTAATACGTCTTAAAAATATGACACCACACAGCAAAATTTGAATGCAACCATATATATATAAAATATATATATCTTTATGTATGAATATAAATAAATATTGCTACATTTTGACTGCACAGTAGGACCACATTATCAGGTACCTCAAGTATTTCCTTTTTCCATTTTTTAACATTCTTGGTTGACGCATGCCCCCATTTTTTCACTCCTATAAATAGGAAGAAATATCAGTATTAACACAGCTTTTCTTATAACACCATCTATAACGTATATCACTGTAACACAAATATTTAAGAAGAACATATTACAGAATAACAAAACATTATCAAATCTGAACAGCCTACAACACAACTGCTGAATAAAATTTTAGAGAAAAACAAACCAAGAAAACGTGGTAATTTCAAGTTAATTGAGAAGTCAGGCAAGGCAAATAAAAGTACTCACACACTGGTATAAGTTTTAAATAAAAAAAGTCTCTTCTGTGCGGCGTGGACGGAAAGGGAGAAGGGCTTCTCTGCTATCCCCTTTGTTCCATGGGGGCAGAGAAGAGAGGGAGAAACCAGAGTTCCTGGTAGGTGTAAGGCAGAGAGAATTCTGTTTATTCAAAACATCCACAGGTATGAACAGACCTCTGGGGGTGGTCCCCTGGTCTGGCTGGATTGGGTGAAAACTGAGGGAGAGGCAGGGTTAAGGGTCCCTTAACCAATAGAACTGGGACAGGGGCAGGGCTGGCTGGGGCCCTGGCACGGCCCCCTCCCAGCCACGAGGGATAACAGAACAGAAAGGGGAGAAGGGCCAAGGACCCCTCACCAGAGCACCGGGGTGGGGACGAGCACTGCTTAATAGCTGGCCCATCAACAGAACAAAAGGCCTCTGGGCAACACAAAGGGCACTTTCAGGGTGTGGACAACGACCCATCACAACTGAAACGCAGGCAGGGGAACAGAACCAGAAACTGCTTTTTAAAACTTCAACTGAGTCTCTGAGTTTTTAAGGTGTTTGTCCAGTGCTGGTTTTGGAATTCATTTCAGCATCTTCCTACACACTGGGACTAAAAACACTGAGCTAAGAGCCAAAGAATATTACCGCCCCAGATGCTACGAAGAGGGGAAAAAAAGACAAATACTTCTACTTTTTAGATTTTATTTAATGAATGCAGACTACATGGTTAGTTAAAGCCGTAACTGAGGCTTTACAGGACTGAGATTCATTTTAATTCTGTATTGAACAGAGGTTAGTAAACCAAAAGCTTTTGCTAATCCAAAACTGTTCATTACAGTACTGTGTGAAGGTTTCCTCCCTCTTCCCTCTGACAATGTATATAAAATGCAAGCTTCTCAGTCTGTAAAAGCCTTTGGGGCACTGTTAGTACTTCCTGTGGATGCCCAGTAAGTGCTACTTTACAAGAATCAATAAGGTAATTTATATATCATAATCCTCACTTTGTTGATAATAAAAAGTCACAGAATATTCTATTTCCCAGTAAAGCTACCAAGATCCTAAGTCACAAGTCCCACCAAAACCTTTAGCAATATATTTTAGAACAATAGCTTTTTTCACAATCAGCTTTCTGTAAGAATTATCACTCTATAATGGATCATCCATTACAATGAAACACTGGATAAATGACATGGCTCAACATGGTATAGATTTATGCTGGCCACATGGGAGCACTCAATGAAAAGTTAAAGATATTGACTTCCTAGTCCAGGCTGACCTTTAGCATTACAGAAATTTATCAGAGCACTATTCAGAACACTAAGTGGAGATAAAACTACAGAACCTATTCATGCATATCAACTCCTGCTAAGATGTCCATTCCTTTACTTCCTTTAAGTCGTCTCTGCTTTGATTCTTCTTCTTACAAACCATCCAAATATTAACCATTTTTATCCTGAACTTTGCTAATAACTTTCTTTTTGTCTAAAATGGAGCAAGCAATGGACTGAAATGGTACATAAAAGTAAATTCTTTTACACATGTACCAAAGTTTACATATGAAATGTCTTATATAAGTGAACAAAATTCAATATCTGTTGAATTAAAAGTTCTATAGCTGCCAACAGTTGCATGTTTTAGTAAGTCTAAACACAGGGTATGTAAATATTGAAACTTTTAGTTCTTACCCTCAGGTGTATTGTAAGTGAGAGTTTCCATGGAAACAAGGAAATCATCTTCAAAAGGATGATTATACTAAATAAAAAAGACCATTAAATATTAGAATAAATGATTAAAGCATTGTTTTTAACATGCATTTTAACTATTGATTTTGAGACAATTTTGGTTTGTCCAAAACATGAAATTATCGGTGTGTTGTTTTACTGGCCAAAGGTAAAAGTCAGCAATCAGGACATATGAATTCCTAGAAGAAACAGATATATTTTAAGCGTGTATGCAAGCCATTTCATTCAGAGGCATAGCCAGGCAGTGACAAAACACGGCCTCAGTTTTCAAAAGTGGTTAAGTTCCTCTCTTAGTTTCCTCCAAACTTGGTCTGTAGTAGCTGAAAGTAAGCAGCCCCTTAACACAGACCTACAGCTCATGACATGTGAAAACATCCAATCTGACACGCGGCGAGAAAAACGTGGCCAGTACAAAACATTTCCCTGAACAGGAAAGCTTCCATCCGTGGATAAACACGCGCATCTCTGGATGGAGGTGTACCGTGAGAGCCCTGAAGTGAGGAGGATTCCTAGAGGGAGTCTCCCACTTTCTGCGGCTTCATTGAATATATCTCATCTAACCCCAGCCAATTAGGGTGTGGGGCTCTAGTAAGTCAGCTCACATTTATGACAAACTGACAAACACAGATTTCAGTTTTATGGATGCACTGCAGGAGCGGACTCCTCGCTAGCTCTCTCCTGCACAGGTTGCACGGCTGCTTTTGGTCCCCGCAAAGGCGACAAGGGCCGCGCCACCGCCCCGCCTGTCCCAGAAGGGCGCCCGGAACCCGCGGCCCCCCGGCTCACCCGCTCCAGGATGCGGCTCATGGAGTCCATGAAGCGGGCGCTGCTCTGCCGCAGCTTCTCCCACAGATCTGCATTCATATCTATATCCGCATCCATATCTGCATCCATAGCTGTATCCGTGTCTGTATCCATACCCACGGCGGGGCGGCTCCCCGCCCGCCCGGCGCTCGGTGCGCTCCCCGGACGGAACGTGGACGGACCCGGCGGCAGCTCCCGCCGCGATTCGAACCGCGCCCCGCCCCCCGATCGCCGCCTCTGATTGGCTCCTGCTCGGAGAGGCTCGGGCGCCGCTGCGCGCAGTGGGTGGCGCTTCTCATTCTGATTGGCTGTCGGAGAGGCCGAGAGCGCGCCCCGCCCCGCCCCGGCCCCGGGCCCCGCCTACGGGCGCGCGTCTCGCGCGGGCGGGGCGTGAAGTAGCTGTTCTACCTGGCAACGGCGGCTGCGAGAGCTCCCATTGGCTGCCGGGAGCCGGAGCCGGAGCCGGAGCGGGAGCCGGGAGCCGGGAGCCGAAGTCGGGACCCCCGCCTGCCCCGAGAGCGCTACCCTGGCGTGGGCACACCACCTGCGTTTGAAAAGTAGGCTGGGCTACTTCATGTGAAATAGTTGCCAAGAGGCTCCCTGCGGCTGGGGCGCTCCAGGCAGAGGTATCCAAAGCGTTGTCTTTCTCTCGGATTCGGCAGAGACGGTGGGAGGACTCAGGGCTGGGGAATTAAATGTTAAATGGCTGCCATGAGTCATGCCCCTCCCGATCACTCTCCAAGTAGGCCCGTAGGTTTCTAGGTTGGAGGCTACTGAGGAGGAGCCACGCCTGACGGAGTCTGGACAAGGTTTTCAGGCTCATGTGACTCATGAGGATGGTCCTGTGCAGGGCAACGGGTTGGACTCCAAGTTACTTTTGGGTCCCTTCCAACTCTGCAGATTCTGTGAGGAGTGCTGGAACCAGCACCAGCAAAAGCGTTACCTGCCCACCAACACTGGTATATTGGACATCATCTCATTCCTCCCCAATATTCTTCATTCCCTTTCTAAATAAAGATTTTAAAAACAACAGCACATCAAGTTCCCTGGAACCTCCTATCATGAAAACATTCACCAATTTGCAAAGACAAAGATGGAAATGCATTTTCATAATGCCTTCTTGTCTAAACCTGATTTGTATTTATCTACCTTTATTCACATGTACTAAATGCTGTGTTTTAAATGGCAGAACTAAAAAGAAATGCATCAGTTCATCCATTTTTATGCATTCTTACGTGGTTGTGAAGATCTCAGAGCTGACAAGTTCCGCACTGAGGCCTTACCCTGTTTCTGGCAGGTCTTACCCTTTTTCTCATTCTACATTAAGGCCTTACACTTTTTCAAGATATGGTTTTTCTACCACCACTGCATGAACCCCTGTGCTCAGTGGTTAAATCGTGTGTGTGTGGTGAGCAAGCCAGCTGGAACAGCAGTGAAGTGTTGATTTCAGCCTGCAGGAAGAGGAAAGATGAGTGTAGTAATTCCAACCTAAACAAGGTAGATCTCACACCTATATTTGTCACTCTTCTTCCATCAGGATGAATGCAGGACAAATCATCTAAAAAACCTCCCAGAATCTCACTGATGTTCACCTTGCTGCATATTCTTTATTTTCTTGATATCCACCTAGCAGTGGATTTGCAGAAGCTCTCAGTACTTTATATTCACTTTAATGGAAACTTTGCTTTTAATATATAAAAAATGTAACTATAAACTTCCTAAGATTTAAAAATAATAAATAAAGTGTAGCTACCCTGAATAAATCTGAATTCCTGTGTCACAGATTGACTTGATGAAATTGGTGGACACTCATTAGTTTGAACTGAGTCCCTATAACGTTTCCTTTCCCATGGGTAAAATACACTACTAATTTTACACCCCTGAATACAGGAAAAATAATTTCTGTGATACTTTCAACCTGGTCATATATTGGCGCAGATTGGAACAGTAGTAGGGAATTCATGAGTAATAAAGTAGGTCTATATATATTCAGGACTTTGTGTGATATGCAGTAAATAAGACCTGTACACATGGGATGAGATTAATTACTTTGACATTTCCTGGGTTAGGACGTACTCATTTTACAACCTTAAGGTCTTTTAATTCCTTAATATGTAATTTTATACTAGAAATAATAGAAGTAGCCCCCAATGTATTTTATATTTGAGGTGATCTCCAACTCGTTATGTCAGTTTTATTGGTAGAAGATCAGTCTTTCAGCCAATCTATCCAGGAATTACTTCCAGCTGTCTTGAATTCGTGCTACATCTCAATAGAGTGAAAGGAGCACTCAATTGCAAAGAATTTCTTCTGCCATCCCTTTGAGAATCTGAGTTACATTCAGCAGATGTGCATTAAAACTGTCCTAAACCAGCAGTAACTGGTATATTTGATAAGATGTAACCAAAAAAATTCAAACTTTAAAACCTTAGGAATTACAAAGTCAAAAAAGATTAGCTAATGTTTGGGTGCATTTATGTAGAGTACAAAGCAAGGTAGTGCATCAAACCATAGGCAAGCAAAAGAAAGAAAACAAGGAAGACCTATTGCATTAAAATCTTGATGTAAAGTCCGTGTAGGAAGCAGCAACTGCTGATTTGTCTTGTGGGACCAGAATGGCCTATCTTTTCTTAACACTCAGCGGAGTAGTAGTTGGCAGTCCTCATTTGAGTGGAGGTGATGGGGGGGGTAAAAATGTAATTCTGCTATGTGCCATGAGGAAGCAGGGGTCTTGGACAGTACCAGAGGAGAGAGAAAAATGTTCTGGTCCCACAGTCAGTACACAGCCAGACTTCTGAGTCTTTGCTCTTAGATAGGTTCTCAGTCTTGCTCTACCACTGGGAAAGTGCACATTGCTGTCAGCAGGAAATTTCCTATGGTATAAAGACAGTCAGTCTCTTTTTAATCTTATGTTTACATAAACAATGAATATTGTGCCATTCTGTTGCTGTAGAAGAGAATATTTTAATATGATGCAAAAAGATATACATTCCAAGAAGAAAACCTGTTTGGTGCCTGTGTAGTGGTAAAATTTTGTCCTCCATTTTGTCCAAGTGCTACATCTTCAGCAGTTCTATTTAATAGATCTGTACAGAAATGTTTGACAGAAGATTTAACTTCACCTATTCTTTGATTAGTTTGACTTGTAGAAGATAATTGGAGTGACTGAGTTGTGTGTGCCAATATTTACCCTGTTGTTTACTGCCGTATATGTAATTGTTTTATTAATGATGTTTATCCATATTTGGAGAGGGCTGTGTCCTCTCCAGCTCATCACTTAGTCCAATCTCAAGCTATATTTCATCCCTTTAATCTTTTTTTATAAATCAGAACATCTGCACTAAGTGATCATTTTTACTATTCTGCTCTAACCTCTCTCCAGTCAGTCAATATCTTTGACCTTGTAGTCATCTGGAATAATAAATAATTTTCTGAAAGCAACCTCTGAAGAACCATATAAAAAGCAATTTACACATTTGTTCTCTGTAAATGTTGATTTCTGATACAGCCAAAACATCACATTGACTATTGAAATAACAAAATCATCCCTCTTTAGTATATTTCTCCTGGACTACATGCTGCTCTCACCCTTTATACAGCAGAGTACGAAAGCATAAAATAATTGCTCTTTTCCAGAAAGCCTTGCACAGCTCAGCTTGTGTCAAGTCAGTGAATACAATTAGAGATTCAGAGACTGTATAAAATAACTGAGAAATGTGGAGGCGGTATTAGCTGTAGGTACACAGAATTGCAGGCTGCCTGTGGCAAAGGGAAGTGTGAGCATCCCAGGAATACAACACAGTAAATGAGTCAGCATAGGCCAGGTGCTGCGGCAGGTGATTCTGTGAGGAACCTTGCCTTCTCTGCCCTCGTAGAGGTAGGAGTGAAAGTAGTATTTTATTCCTCCTTGCTCACAACCCTATCCAAAGTCATAAATTAATTTCCTCACATAAGGCAGTCCCCTCATAAGTGTCTGTTAAACAGACAAATGTTCCAAACCATGTTATAATTAAACACGCCCAACCACTCTATAACTCTGCTTATATAAAGCATAAAAGAAAACAAAACATAAAACCAGCCACAGTTGGCCATCAGGAAGGCATCAAAAATCTTGCCTGTCAAGACAAGTGCTTTGCTGAGGTCCCAAACACACTACAGGGCTGAGTAACATTATTTAGATCCCTTTTTCTGAAAACAGTGTGCAAGTCTGGTGGAAGCACATTTAAGCTCTAAGGCTGCACTTGCTGGGTCACTTGTTTTCTGAAGGTTGTGTACTGCCTGCAGTTGTCAAGGGCATTTTTAATGTTGTTTTTGAGTAATTTTATTAGTTCCAGTCTAATCAGTCCTCTGCCAGAATGCGACTTTGTTATTTTTTTTTCCTGCTGTACTGGGTTTGGCTGGGATGAAGCTAACTCTTCAGAGCAGCCCTGTGGTGCTGTATTTTGCATTTGTGGCTAAAATGGTGCTGGTAACACATTAATTATGTGGCTATTGATGAACAGTTCTTGCAAACACCACAAGACTTTCTCTTTTTCCTCATTGTGCTGCTCCTTCCCCATATTCCAGTGAGTATGATTAGGCTGGATCTATGCAAGAAGTTGCAAGGGAATACAACAGGATAACTGATCTGAATTGACCAAAGGGATATTCCATGGCATATAACATTATGCTCAACAATAAAAACTGGGGTAGAGGAAGAAGAAAATGAGGGATTTTATTTCCATGTTGGCCATTGCTTGGAGAGCTCTCTTGTTGGGTTAGACCTGGAGTTTCATAAATGGCAGGAATATTACAAGCGTTGAGTGGATGAGGACGTGGAGGTCAGGTACCCGAGACCTTTGAACATCGAAGCACTGCAGCAGATTTACAAGAACTCGAATACTTTTACTTCATATATAGATGTTTCCCCAGTTTGATGTTGTATTGTCATCATGTATACCCATTGTATTTTCCCTTTAGATACCCCTATCCAGGTTCTTCTTCCCATGAATGCCTAGGATTTTTTCCCACCACTCTTCCCCTGATTGGTCCCACTTTGGTGCAATGCACCAATTTCCCATATATGGTTATGTTTCAATCCCTGTTTCCCATTGGTCCCTTTCTTGTTCCTCCCCTCTATTTCTGCTTGGACCAATGGGATGCTTTGCCCCTCCCATTCTCCTCCCATTTTTCCAGAACCATCCACCGCTCCCTTTATAAGCTGGGCACCCTAATAAACTTTGCTTCTTCTGTGGTTGTCTGGTCTCATGTATGGTTTTTCTTCATGGGGCTGTGCCAGCCTGGGTGTGGGAGGAGCCAGCCCCTGCTTCGAAAAGCCAGCTAAAAGAGCTGAATATCACTTGGTGGTGGCCAAGACTGTGCCTCTCTGAGCGAAGACCATACTCTCATTTGTGGAGCTCCCCCAGTCCACTGACACTCTCTTGTGGGAAGTAGTGAGTCATTGCCTTTGCATCATGTAGTTTTAATAGGTTTTTTTTCCCCCTTTTCATTCTGAACTGCTCAACTGCCTTTATCTTGGCTCCTGAGTTTTCTTACATGTGCTCTTCCTATTCTTTTTCCTGCCCCACTGGCATGTGGGAGTGCTTTGGCAGGAACCCACCTACAGAACCTGGTTATTTCTGAAGTTTTCTGGTCACTGAAATATGTCTGACTGTAAACTCAGTTATATAGGCAGGTCCCAACTTCAACCACCATGTTTGTGAATAGAGGAAGAAGCAATTACTAGGACAGCAATTACCTTGAAATGGTAATGCTCTTCTCCATCACATATGGGAATGGAGAAGTGAGAAAAAATACAGTAATTAATCATTGAGGACTCAGGAATCTGACCTAATAGCATTGTACTACCATTGAAGCAAAGGAGGAAAATTTCCTTGAAAAGGAATGAGTGATTCTTGCCCCTTTCACTACTCACCACTTTCCCCAGTTCTCAGCTTCTGCTGAAACTGTCTAAATTGACTTTGTCTCCAAACCTTTCACTCTCTGGCATTTTGTAGAATTAGCTCCTTCTTGGATTGGTAAAGTAATGGGTGTCACCAATGTGCTGAACAAGTGCCGTGACTCAACAGTCACATCATGCCTTTCTTGCATAGATGTCAAACTGTTTCACAAAAATATTGTAAGAATTAATAAGCTTGCTTGAGAGATAGAAGGCCCATGGCATAGAGCCTTTGCCTAAGGTTTTACACATGCTAGTGGTGCATCCATGAATAGGCCTTAAGCACATCTGAAATTCTAGTCCACATCTCCCTGCTTGACAGTATTATTAATAATATGCTTTCACACACGTCAGTATGGAAGGCTCAGGATCTGTCCCCAGGGTGCTAGTCCTCCTGAGGCATGCATGGCTGCCTGCTGTGTCCTGTCCAATCCTCCTTTGTGCATGACCCCATCTGTTCCTGCCAGCTTGCACAAATGAATGATTGCAGTCAAATAATCGGGGGTGGTATCAAAGCATATCCATCCATAACAGAGACTACTAAGAGGTGTGCTGTAATCAGCACTGCTATCTAACCTCTGTCCTGCATGAGCAGATTAAATTGTTTTAAAGTGTTTGAACACAGCACTCATTGTGATCAATGTAATTTTTGTTGATCAGATCAGCAGGAGTGAAAACTAAACGCACATTTACTCAACAACAAATATTGGCAGTGCTTCTGAAACAGGCCAAGGGCTTATTGAAAAGAATATTGATTGAGCCAAGAAAAGATCAAGCAGTTATAAAAGTTTAATCATATTCTCATTCAAGCCTTCCTTTAGTGCCAGGAATTAAAATTCTCCCATCTCCTGAGGGCGGAAGATACATTTCCATAATGTTCTGTAAATTTCCAATGCTTTGCATCTGTACTGAATGGTGGAATTATTCATTGCAAATGATTTAGCTGAGATACATGCCGCATTCTGCACCGACTGTACGAGTTATGCACAAACAAGCTGTGATTTTTCTAATGTTTCTTATTTGCAATTGTTTAACAAAGAGCTGGGCAGACCAGAGTTAGCCCCCAAGGTATTTTGAAGTGCTCAAAATAAATATTTGGTCTTCATGATTCAACAACATATGCCTGGTCCCTGAAAGTGGATGAAATTAGAATGATTCCTCAGCTAGAAAAGATGAGTTTCATTAAAGGATGTATCTATATCTTTATTAGAAAACTGCTCATAAACTTTTACATTTGCCTGAGAGAGCTACTGTATGCAGAAAGGCCGTGATCAGAATGGCATACTTTGGCACAAGTGCTGTGGCAGTGTCTGGTTATAGAAGTTGTATGGGGTTTAAGAGCACAGAAAAAGTTAGTCTTTGCCAGAAGAAAACAAGAAATAGTTTTTCTGGGCTGCAGTTGTGAAGACACACCTTTCTAAGCTAAGGTCACTGCTAAGGAGAACAAAAAGAAAACAGAGCTATGCCTGAGCTAATATTTTGCTTCCTCTTTCAATCCTCTGCTTCTCTTACGTCCATGGTAGCCTTATGGAAGTCAAGTGTTGCTGGGTCTGTCCTGAAAAGGTAGATGTGAACATAGCAGGGGTAGCAGTGTCCCAGTTGTCTTTGGCTTCCAGATAACTGGGACTGTGGCATTAGCAAGGGTGGTAGGGTTCCTCAGGGCATGGACACTCTACACTGTGAGAGTCCTAAAGCATGCCGTTGTATTCTCAAGGATTTTTGTGTCTGTCTCCAAAGATTTTTGGCTAAATTAGAGTTATGTGGCATGTATGCCCATGTGTTGTAAAACTGACTTATATCCTACCCAAAATAAGGTGTGCTGTGCACCCTTCCCCCACTGTAAAGCTTGTAAGGATTCATGGCTACAAGGTTAGTAGGTGACATAGACTTACAGATGTGTCTTGGTTGTCTCAGGCCTCTGACTCCTGATGACTCTGAACTGCAAAATGAGGAGTTAAACTATCTGGACTCATAAGCTTCAACTTTCTTTGGCTAGCCTGTCACTTCTGAGGTGCAAAAGACACTTGCATTGGTGCATAGAGTTCTAAATTTCTGTCCTTCCTCTTTCTTGCTCTCAACCCTTCAGTTGCCTTTTTCTGTGAGATCTCTTCAAGGAAGTAGGAGATTTCATACATGGGGAATACTTCAAAATTAAGATAAAGTCTATATGAAGATGGCTGAAGAATTTGGGTGCAGGAAAAAGTAAAATCAGAAGAGATAGATAAAGACTTGACAGCAAGTGCTAGGATAGAAAATAAAAACCTGTGATGCATGGGTAGGGGTACCTTGGGTGCAGATGGATACAAATAGGAGCAAGGCCAAGAGGAACAGGGAACGCCTTGAACAATTCCTTGAACTGTCAACAAGTGCACACAGTTTGGATGCTTGGAGGCAAGGTAAGAAAGAGCAACTACATTTCCCTACTTGAAAACAAAAATCTAACCAAACAAAACCAACCCAACAAGAATATATAAACTAATTATCTTATGATTTATCTGGGAAGGAAACAGTCAAAGTGGTTAAGTCCAGAGCACAGGGCTCTGCAGAGCTGTTGTGTCCTGAGGCACCTTGGTTATATTGACTTAACCAATCTTGCATCTAACACTCATAAATTCATAGCAGAGTACCCCTAGTTCCAGCTGTACACCTGCTACATAAGCCAGTATGGTGCTTCTGATGGCACCTAAGCTTAGAAATGCCCCATTTGAGGACAAGCTCCCAGTCTACACTTATACCCCTGTCCTTCACACATCATCCAGCAGCAAAGCTGATAAGTGAAAATGTCGCAAAAATAACTGCTAAGAGAAAATTTTTACTTTTAGCAGCAAAGGTATTTATTGACAACGTTGGAGGCAAGCCAGTTCATACTGGGCAAAAACTTGCCTAACTTGTTTAAGTAAAATAAGCCATTTATAGCTTTAAGTTCATAGTTAACACCTTCTAATTTCCATATTAATGACTGGGTGGAATCTTGGGTGGAGCTTTCTTTTTGGCTTTGAGTTTGAGTAGTGGTCTCCTGACTTCATCCCTCGGGGTGGTCTTGAAGCATCTTCATCACTGCTGGACCGCTGCCTTTTCTTTGTTCAGTGGCATGACCTTGGAAAACCTTGGCTCTAACTCTACAAAATCTTGGCTCTTTTACCACTTCATCCTATTGAAATGTCTAGCTTAGCTTAATGTATGTCCTCTAACCATGGTACACTAGTCCCTAGACAATTTGTACCTGAACATAGTGGCTCCTAGTACTGCATGCTGTTCAGTGGCCCCACCACGCAAACAACACTCTGCAGAGCAGAAACAGAAACTTCACAAAACCAGGGGCTTTTGGTCTCTTTTCCATTTCAAAGCTAGTGCTTATTGTGTGACTCTGAGCTGTGTGCATGTTCATTGTGCTGTTTTGACAAGCTGAATGTTGTACTCCCCATCACTTAATATTTTGAACGTCACACATCACCGTGTACAGTTCAAGATTGAGTTTGCTTTTTGGCACATTTCAATCAAATAATTTAATAATAAAAAGAAATTATTGCTTTACACTTTTTTCTGCCCTGTTCTTAGGATGCGTGAGGTTAGCATTTATTTCCTTAGATCTTTCTCTGTGATTAGAGAAGGTCTGGTAAGGTGGACATAGACGTATACTATGAGGTGTCAGGTAAGATCATCTCAACAAGGAGGTGAGTGCTGGAAGGGAGCAAGGAAGCTGCTAGTCAAGTAGTTGTACCTTTTGCTTATATGTTTTAAACGCGATACCATACATGGATTAGCAGCATGTGGGGAAAACAACAGATGATCAGGAGTAAGTTACAGATACAGAGTAGGATTACTTTTAGAAGAAAAATTAGAGCTGGATTTATATAGACCACTGTATCTCGCCCCTGTATTACTACAGAGGTTGTAGTGAAACTGACTCTCAACAAAGTTTCCTTTAAGAAGATCATGATTATTCAGGCTGTTTTATCTCTGCACTCTTTTTGGTATCACAAAAACATGGAGATTGATGTGTAGCCAAATACTAATCTCATAAATTCCACAAAAACTAACTAACACCATCTGTGGCAATTTTTACTGCAAATTACTGCAACATGTGAAATGCTTCTCTCAGTCTGATAAGCAGAGGCTTGCCATGGGAATAGTGTCACAAGGCCTCTCCTTGCACCATGATGTTCCTTTCCAGATGTCTGTTTTAGATATATAGGGAAAGATGCTTTATTATATCTCTTCAGTAAAAGGGAAAGTTTGTCTTCTTGGTGTGCCTTGAATGTCAATGCAAAACAGAAATGAAAGAAATTAAAATAAGCAGCACGAGTAGCACATATGTAAGTAAACAGTTTTCTCCATGACAAAGCTACTCCCCAGATGCCAGAAAGCCATTTTTATCTGTCCCTTTGGCTTGTTCTTAGGATCTGACTCCCTCTCCCTTGAGACTGCAGTATGAGTAGAAGAAAGCAGAAAGGATTTGAAGGGGGAAAAAAGCCACCTCATCCACAAGCAGACCAAAACAGTGGGAAAAGGAGAAAAGACATGGACAAACAACCCATCATAACCCATTCATATCAGATTTTCTTGCTCATCACATAAATATTCCTCCTGCCAGCAGCAGCCTGGCTTGTCACAAACATGTTTTGCCATAACCACTTTCATAAGAAGTCAAGGTGGAGGGGCTAGAAGGTGTTGTAGTTTGGAATTCTTATGTAAATTCTCTCCCCTGCCACTAACTGCCCATGCTAGGAGTTAACAAAAAGAGTCGTTAACTGCTGATTTCTTGGGTGGGGGCAGGTTGTCTCTTTTGGTTTTGGGGACTACACACGGCTGAGGGGAAGGGGGGTTGGGAGGTGGGGGGTGTCAGTTGCCTCCTGCCGGGACGGCTGCTAGCCTGCCTGCCTTCCGGCCGGGACGGCTCCTCGCTGTTGGTTTTCTGCTGCCTGCCCGGACTCCTGCCCGGACTGTGCCTCACTCCTGGCTGCTGGGCTTCTGCCTGCTGGCCTGCTTGTGGGAACGGCTCCTCGCTTCTGCCTGCTGGCCTGCTTGTGGGGGACGGCTCCTCGCTTCTGCCTGCTGGCCTGCTTGTGGGGGACGGCTCCTCGCTTCTGCCTGCTGGCCTGCTTGCTTCCCTGCCGGGGCTGCTCCTCGCTGTTGGTTTCTGCCTGCCTGCCGGACTGCGCCTCGCCGCTGGCTTCTGCTTGCCTGCCCGGACTGCGCCTCACTGCTGACTGCAGGCTGCCCCGGACTGTAACACTGATACTGCCATAAGTATAACCTTTTTGTTTGGTTGGTTGTTTGGTTGGTTGTTTTTCCCTTGTTGGGGAAGCGGTTTGCTCTGGTCTGTTTACATAAATATACATATATATATATATATATAGCAGTTAAGAACAGTTATCCTTCTTGTATTAAAGTTCCTTCTTCTAAATTTGATAAAGAGTGGCGTGATTATTGTGGAGGAGGCCCCCTCCCCTGCTTGTGGGTAAACATTTTTGGTTTTTTCTCCTCAAACCAAGACAGAAGGATTTTGATTTCAGGATTTTTCTTCTGTCTATAACAGCATCAGTGGACAAGGGAAGGACTACAGTTGTCATTTAACTAGATTCTGTAAAGCCTTTGACATGGTGCCCCACAATATCCTTCTCTCTAAATTGGAGAGACGGATTTGATGGATGGACTATTAGATGGATAGGAAAGTGGTGGGACTGTTGGATCCAGAGAGTAGTGGTCAGTGGCTCAGAGTCCTAGTGGAGATCAGTGACAAGTGGTGTCCCTCAGATGTCTGTATTGGGACAAATGTTATCTAATATTTTCATTAATGGCATAGATGAAGGGATCAAATGCACCCTCAGCAACTTTGGAGATGACAACAAGCTGAATGGTGCTGTTGACATACCTGAAGGACAGGATGCAATCCAGAGGGACCTGGACAAGCTTGAGAAGTGGGTCCTTGGGAACCTCATGTGGTTTAACAAGACCAAGTACAAGGTGCTGCACCTGGGTCTGGACAACTCCCAATATCAATCCAGGCTGGGGGATGAACAGAGCAGCCCTGCTGAGAATGGCTTGGGGGTGCTGGCAGAAGAGAGACTGGACATGACCCAGCCATGAGTGCTGGTAGTGGAGAAAGTCAGTCATATCCTGACCTGCATCAAAAGCAGTGTGGGCAGCAGGTCGAGGAAGGTGATTCTTTCGCTCTACTCTCCTCTGGTGAGACCCACCTGCAGTGCTGGCTGCGGCTCAGGGGTCCCCAGTAAAGGAAGGACATCTGCCTCTTGGAGCAAGTCCAGAGTAGGGCTACCAAGTTGATCAGAAGGTTGGAGCATTTTTTCTATGAGTAAAAGAGGAGAGAACTGGGATTATTCAGCCTGGAGAAGAGAAGGCTTTGGGCTGACGTAATTTTAACTTTCCAGTAGCTAAAGGGAGCCTGCAAGAAAGATCGAGACTTTTTTTACAAGGGCATGCGGTGACAGGACAAGGGCTAATGGCTTTAAACTGAAAGAGGGTAGGTTTAGATTAGCCATTAGGAAGAAACTTGTTACTGTGAAGGTGGTGAGACTTTGGAACAGAGAAGCTGTGAATACCCCATCCCTGGAAGTGTTCAGGGCCAGGCTAGATGGGGCTTTGAGCAGCCTGGTCTAGTGGAAGGTGTCTCTGTCTATGACAGGGGGGTTGTAACTAGATGGTATTTAAGGTTTCCTTCTCTGATGGTATGATTCTATGATTTGTTGAACAATTTTCCCTTAACATTTTTACCTGTTGTGAGCATTTGATGTTTCTTGAAAGATGTGGCAGCAATTGGCACTTTTCTGGAGAGGAGGCAGTGAGTGACAGCAGAACATCCTGTATCTGAGTGGGCAGAAATGTGCTTTCTATAACAATCAAAACTACCAGAAAATAGCAAGATAAGATTTGTAATTGTGCTCTCCAGAGGCCTTTACTAACCCAACCTTGGCAGGAAGAACACATCTTTTTGGGAGCTTCTCTTTTTTGGGAGCAGCACTACACCTTTATTTTTCTTGATTTTTTTATATCAGCTTTTTTTAAATGGTAGGTCTCCTGTACTGACCTACCACTACAATAACTTCCTCTTCCCACTCATGATCTAAGGAAATTCAGCTCCTAATTTGGGTAGTTTGGGATCTCAAAATCTTAGATACTTTAAAAATTGGCTGATAATTAAAAAGCCTGGATTTTTTGGGACATTTTTGTGTATTTCTATTTNGGACTGCGCCTCACTGCTGACTGCAGGCTGCCCCGGACTGTAACACTGATACTGCCATAAGTATAACCTTTTTGTTTGGTTGGTTGGTTGGTTGGCTGTTTTTTCCCTTGTTGGGGAAGCAGTTTGCTCTGGTCTGTTTACATAAATATACATATATATATATATATATATATAGCAGTTAAGAACAGTTATCCTTCTTGTATTAAAGTTCCTTCTTCTAAATTTGATAAAGAGTGGCGTGATTATTGTGGAGGAGGCCCCCTCCCCTGCTTGTGGGTAAACATTTTTGGTTTTTTCTCCTCAAACCAAGACAGAAGGATTTTGATTTCAGGATTTTTCTTCTGTCTATAACAGCATCAGTGGACAAGGGAAGGACTACAGTTGTCATTTAACTAGATTCTGTAAAGCCTTTGACATGGTGCCCCACAATATCCTTCTCTCTAAATTGGAGAGACGGATTTGATGGATGGACTATTAGATGGATAGGAAAGTGGTGGGACTGTTGGATCCAGAGAGTAGTGGTCAGTGGCTCAGAGTCCTAGTGGAGATCAGTGACAAGTGGTGTCCCTCAGATGTCTGTATTGGGACAAATGTTATCTAATATTTTCATTAATGGCATAGATGAAGGGATCAAATGCACCCTCAGCAACTTTGGAGATGACAACAAGCTGAATGGTGCTGTTGACATACCTGAAGGACAGGATGCAATCCAGAGGGACCTGGACAAGCTTGAGAAGTGGGTCCTTGGGAACCTCATGTGGTTTAACAAGACCAAGTACAAGGTGCTGCACCTGGGTCTGGACAACTCCCAATATCAATCCAGGCTGGGGGATGAACAGAGCAGCCCTGCTGAGAATGGCTTGGGGGTGCTGGCAGAAGAGAGACTGGACATGACCCAGCCATGAGTGCTGGTAGTGGAGAAAGTCAGTCATATCCTGACCTGCATCAAAAGCAGTGTGGGCAGCAGGTCGAGGAAGGTGATTCTTTCGCTCTACTCTCCTCTGGTGAGACCCACCTGCAGTGCTGGCTGCGGCTCAGGGGTCCCCAGTAAAGGAAGGACATCTGCCTCTTGGAGCAAGTCCAGAGTAGGGCTACCAAGTTGATCAGAAGGTTGGAGCATTTTTTCTATGAGTAAAAGAGGAGAGAACTGGGATTATTCAGCCTGGAGAAGAGAAGGCTTTGGGCTGACGTAATTTTAACTTTCCAGTAGCTAAAGGGAGCCTGCAAGAAAGATCGAGACTTTTTTTACAAGGGCATGCGGTGACAGGACAAGGGCTAATGGCTTTAAACTGAAAGAGGGTAGGTTTAGATTAGCCATTAGGAAGAAACTTGTTACTGTGAAGGTGGTGAGACTTTGGAACAGAGAAGCTGTGAATACCCCATCCCTGGAAGTGTTCAGGGCCAGGCTAGATGGGGCTTTGAGCAGCCTGGTCTAGTGGAAGGTGTCTCTGTCTATGACAGGGGGGTTGTAACTAGATGGTATTTAAGGTTTCCTTCTCTGATGGTATGATTCTATGATTTGTTGAACAATTTTCCCTTAACATTTTTACCTGTTGTGAGCATTTGATGTTTCTTGAAAGATGTGGCAGCAATTGGCACTTTTCTGGAGAGGAGGCAGTGAGTGACAGCAGAACATCCTGTATCTGAGTGGGCAGAAATGTGCTTTCTATAACAATCAAAACTACCAGAAAATAGCAAGATAAGATTTGTAATTGTGCTCTCCAGAGGCCTTTACTAACCCAACCTTGGCAGGAAGAACACATCTTTTTGGGAGCTTCTCTTTTTTGGGAGCAGCACTACACCTTTATTTTTCTTGATTTTTTTATATCAGCTTTTTTTAAATGGTAGGTCTCCTGTACTGACCTACCACTACAATAACTTCCTCTTCCCACTCATGATCTAAGGAAATTCAGCTCCTAATTTGGGTAGTTTGGGATCTCAAAATCTTAGATACTTTAAAAATTGGCTGATAATTAAAAAGCCTGGATTTTTTGGGACATTTTTGTGTATTTCTATTTCATTATTTAGAAGATGACTAAATTGTTATATTCTTTCCTAGAAGCTGATTGCTAACCAACTTTGCCATTAGAGGTTGAGCTGGTGAACAGGATATGAAAAGTAAGACTGACCTAATTAAAAATAAACAAAGGACAAGGGAATTAAGATTGTCTTTTGATATAAGCACCATTAGAATAAGAAAGGAACTATGAAAGAACAATAAAAACATGTTTAATTGCAAATGTTGAATTTTTTTCTTTGTTAGCAGCTTTTTAAATGTGAGCCATGTTTTACATCTAAGGGGATTTGAAATCCTCCAGGATAGAAGCAATTTGTCAAATATTTGTAATTTAAATAAAAAGAGAAGTAAAAGTGCAAACTCTTCCAATATTGTCCCGAATCATTAAACCTGTGAGCCGGAGGTATGCTGCCAGCGTGAAAAAACCCAAACACGTAATTTTTATTGCTTTGGGGACAGGAATGGAAGGAACATGCAAATGGAGAGTAAGAATGAAAAGTTGTGCCTGAAACCTGATGAGAGTTTAGTTTCTTTTGATACACTCAAAACTGTGTTAGCCCTTTCCATGAATGTTTCATTGGTTTTTAAAAGGAAGATTATCATGATTCTAATACATCACCTTTTTTAAAAAAGTGTTTTCAAAATACTTACTTCATTCCTTCTCTACACCCTTTTGCAATAGCCTACAGAAATTGTGCTACATAAAAGGTTAATAATTGAGTCTGAATAAATCAAGAATTTTATATGTTCTTTAGATGTCAGTGTGAAAAAATTATTTTCTGTTTTGCAATCAGTAGGATCATTGACTTATATGGGACCACAAATGGACTATATGTCCGTATTCATTTATCATTCTGAGTGTGCTTTGAGTTTTCCAGGAAAGGTGAAATCTAAAAAATCTGTAATTGCTATATATATTCAAAAAGCCAGAAGACTAGATGGCTCATGGGGTAGGAGAATAAGGTACTAACTATTTTCTTTTTACATCAGTTGCTCAGACTCTGCTGAGAATTGCTGTTCAGAGAGTGTTTAGTGACTTGTGAGGAAGAATTTACTATGTTTCGTAAATTAACAGTTTTTCACAGCATGGAAAATTCTGCATGCCAACACACCCATTTCTACCTTGCTAACTTGCATAGCTAATGAAAGTAAGAGAGAAACAACAAAACATACTTTTATTTTTCTGAGAGGTTGAAGATTCTCAGTGAGTAAACAGAAGCTATCTTGAGTGATTGGTTCCCTTGGTATTTGAGAAATTAGGTGCAACACCAGTAGTGCCTCTCCTCAGGTGGAAGAAAGTGCTGGGCAGATTATCCCTATTTTACATTCTTTATTTATAACATTGCTAATCTGATTATTGCTGAATGCCAGACAATTTCAGAAGACTATTTTGGTTTGTACCTTTGCACAGGAGATGATAAGTGTATTGGCTGTTGTGTCTGATCTCTTTGGTTCTACCTTCAACAGTGCATTTTTGGAAGTTCTGCAATTTCATCAGGGCATCAAGGAAGGCCAAATCTCAGGCAGACCCTCAGATTAAGTACTGTATACTTTCTGTGTAAGATTTTGTTGCACACTGGTAGAAGCAGCTGAGTTGTCAAGTACTGTCTGAGGCACAGAACGGTCACAAAATGAACATGTCTCTTCTCCTTTTCCTCATTTCCATAGTTTGACTTTCTTTTAGAATATGTCCCTTAGGGACAGAGAACTGTAATACCATGATATCCCTTTCATGAGGCCTCATCTTTGCTATCTCTCTTTTAAGGTTTCTCCACCTGCTTCTTTTTCCCTGTGGTCTTTTTGGGTGTTCTGTGACTCCATCCAGTCCTCCCTCCCAGCCTTTCCAGGATTCTGCATGGGTTGCAAGTTAATCTATGTTTTTTGTAAACAGAGCAGCTTTAAATGAGGCATAAAACCCCCAGGCCTCACTTGAAAACTGGAGCCAGTAGTATTTGATGGTTTAGCAAGTCAAAAGCTAGTGTTTCATTGCAGCGTTTTTTATAAGCACAGTAACCTGCTGCCTACCTAGCAAACTGTCTTGAATTTTCTTACAGGTCGTGGACTCCCCATACTGGAGGTATTCAACACCAGGCTAGATGAGCCTCTGAGTAACCTGGTCTAGTGAAATGTCCCTGCCCATGGCAGGAGGTTTTGAACTAGGTTGTCTTTTCGGTCACTTTCAACCAAAACCTGTCAATGATTCTACTGCAGAGGAGGGGGAAATAAAAATTAAGTAGTGATACAGGAACACTTTTAGAATTACTGTCTAAGTTATCTTTGGTGGCTGAATCTTCTCTCACATTGCTGCTGAAAGACAAAAATCAGTGCAGGCTTAAATAAAAGACACCACTATGTAGTACAATGTTTGGATGCAATAAAACATAAAGTTATAAGGATTTCTTAACATTTAAAGAGCTTATATTAGAAGAGAAACTATCAATTACCCTGTGGATTGGCAAAGCGAACCCAGCTGCAGAGAGTGAATTTGAAATCTGTGATTCTTTTCGAGGTGAATATGGTGACAGTGCACATCCATCTTAATTGAAGCTTACCCCCCTGTGATGACGATGCAGGCAGTTCAGCTTCTCCAGACACTCACAGCTGGTGTCTTCATCAATCTTGTTGACAAAGACACTTCTTGAGAGAATGTGCTATAATGTCTTTTCTCAGCCCATGCTGGACTTCTGTGCAAAAGCATTCTGCTTTAGCAGCCCTCAGGATCAGCAGTTCAGCACTGCCCTAAACCACATGAGTATTTGCTAAGGTGTGCACATGACATGAACCAACAGTGGGCTGCCGTTTTCTCTTTCTGCTCTCTATTAAAGTAGCAGTAGGCATTCCGATAGTCAGGTCAACTTACAACATACCTTCATGACTACAAAGCACCTCCAGAACGATGAGTTGCAGCTTCACGTTGTTTCAGAACAAGATTTTATGGTTGAAGGGTCACACTTGACAGGTTTTCCATGTGCCACCTGATTTAACTGGTACATCTGATGAGCAGCTGACAAATTTATGAGAATAAAACAAGTAGAAATTGTGGCCAGAATGCATTTATCTCAAGAAGATGCTTATCAAATTGTACTGACAAAGTGAAAGGAAACGTATATTAATAAACTTATAAAAATTAGATAGAATTTTATGCATAGTTCCAAACATGTGGAGTTACTATAAGTAAATAATTTGAAAGGATGTGCCACAGTGTTTATATTAAACTGCAAAGATACTTGCTTCTTGATTACACATTTTTCTGCTAAATGATTTTCAATTAAAGTGTAGAAAATGAACATCAGCTACACCTTTAAAATTTACTCTAACAAAATATGGCAAAGTATTTTCTTAGATACATAATTTTTTAATGCAACACAACACTCTCCCTGAATTGGTAATTCACTTCATAAAATGACAGTTACACAGAAAAATTAGGCAAATTTAAATGGAAACACTCTTTTCAAAATCATCTGTAAAAAAGAGTCTGTACATAGACAGGCATTTTCCCAAGTCTATCACTTCATTAGTTTAAAACCAAAAATCCCAAACACAACTGTTTCCATATGCCCAGGCTGCTTGGATTGCACCATTTTCTTTTAGATATTGTACAGTCAGTTCTGAAGGGCAGAGACACCACCCTCATTGGCTATAAATACAAAAGCATTAGATTAAAAAAAAGTGGCTTTCTGAAGTCTGAGTGTGAGAAAACTGATAGTGACAGTGACATATTAATGTGTCAATGATGAATAAATACAAGAACTTAAAATTCAAACCACCAGCAATCTCATACATCATTCTCTCTTTTTCTTTTTTTTTCTTTTCTTTTTTTTTTTTTGTTTCTAAGGATATAAAAAATTCAAATGTCAGAACTATAATGTCAGGACTGTTTATAATGTCAAGTGATGCATGTTGCATGCTCCTACTATATTACATTCATAAGCCAGAATCAGGGCTTATAATTATAGGTGATAGAGTACATTTCATGTGCAATGGACATAGATTTGAAGTGAATTTGGAAGAAAAACCTTTTTATATTGAAGTCTCAATAATTGTTTTGTTCAACCTGCACCAATCCTACACAAATTATTTTGCATAAAACTGATGCTTCTAACAATGACTAGTATTAATGTGATGCCAACAGGACACTGTCAGCCAAGGAGAACTTAGTTGTATGATATAATCTGGTAATTTGATAAAACTTGTCACAGATTTAAGAGGGAATCAATCCCAATAGAACCAGAAAGAAATATAATTTTCCTTTTGCAGATATTTCATGCCATTCCATGCCATTCCATTTCAGCTCATAGAATTAATCTTGTTATTTATAAAGTAAGGTTGTATTGTTTTAAGCCTGGTTTCAAAAAAAAAAAAATGAATATGTGGTCATACCATCTGCAAATGCTTTCCCTTCACTCCTGACAGCTACCACCTTCAGAGACAATTGCAACCCAGTTTGAAAGGAGGTAGAATTCTCAAAGAGACTCAATTGCTAAAAGCTTTTTGTCCCTGTGTCTGGGCAGGGCAGATACCTAAATTAGTACTCTGTCAGGGAAAGGCTGCCTGTTTTGCAGAAGCCAACAGTATCATAATCAGGGATGAGCCCAGTGAAAACAAATTGTTTTGCAAAGAAAGACATACAAATCAAAGGACACAAATCTCTTCGAGTACTTACAAAATTATTTGGTTTTTAGCTATTCTTTGAACTCTAATTTTGCTCTACAAGGATAACAGAATTTAATTCCAGCACTCTTATAAAAGGTTAATTTGAAAAAAAAAACAACATCAGAATATCACATTATTTTAACTTACAGATGTAATAAAATCAAGAGTGGTAGAGAGCTTGTTATGGAGGATACACGTCTTGGAAATATTAAGCTGACTGAGGTGTTTCCCAGAGAACTTAATCCAATTTTGAGTACTGATAAGAGCAAATGTTAGGTTAATACAAAGCAGGCTTTGCTTTTGATTGATCTGGATAGAACGCAGTCCTACCTAGGAGTTTGTGTCCACCCTTTAGATAGTAGGTTAAAGAACCCAGAATTAAAAGAAGAAATTAATTAACTCTGTGTTATCTAGAAAGGTTGCTTTTTGTATTATTTTCATTATTTTATTGATTAATCTGAACAGAAAATAATGTGCTTTTTCAGCTTGGATAGAGGCAATTTTCTTCATAGTATCTGGTATGAGGCTGTGTTTTGTATTTGTGACCAAAACAGCATTGATAACACAAAGATGTTTTCATTACTGCTGAGAAGTGCTTGCACATTGTCAAGTAATTTTCTACCTCTCATCCCACCAGAGGGCTTGGGGTGTGCACAAGAAGCTGGGAAGGGGACACAGCTGGGACATCTGACCCCAGCTGACCCCAGGGATATCCCACACCATATGATGTCATGCTCAGCATATAAAGCTGGGGAAGAAGAAGGAAGGGAGGGAATGTTCAAAGGGATGGCATTTATCTTCTCAAGTCACCATTATGCTTGATGGATCTATGCTTTTCTGGAGTTGGCTACGTACCTGCCTGCACTTGGAAAGTGGTGAATTAATTCCTTGTTTTACTTTGCTTGAGTGTGCAGTTTTTTCTTCACCTATTAAACTGTCTTTATCTCAGCCCACAAGTTTTCTCACTGTCATTCTTCCCCATCCCACTGAAGTGGAGTAAGCCAGCAGCTGGGTGATGCTTAGTTGCTGGCTGGGGTTTAACAAGAACATGTTCTTAGAGACCAAGTAAGTTACTTTTACTGCGTCAAATGCCTTTTCTATTATAGACAGGCAAAGGTCTTTTTTATTTTTTTTTCCTGTGGCTGCCACAGTCATTAGCAAGGAAAAGAATAAAGCAAAGAAAATTAGATATATGAAGAGTGAAAGTTGTTACTCCTGGAACAGGCTGCTCAATATTGCCTGGGCAGGCTTTAATAACATCAAACTCTCTGGATATATCAAATGTTATCTTCCTTGAAATGATGACACAAAGGCCACATTCATCACTGGATCCTTCAGACGCTGTTTCTCCTGCCGTTCTGTATGACTTTGAGTACGTTGGAAAGGTCAAAACTTTTCGTAATCAATTCCATTAGGTCCTCATCTTTTTCCACACCATTGATAAACTCTTCCAAAGTCAGTTCCCCTAAAAGAAAGTCAGATACTCCTTAGAAACTGAGAAACCCACCAATCACTCTTCATCCAACACAAGGCCATTCATGCCAGATTGAATCCCTTAGGAAGGTTTCTGTTCTCTGATGATAGGCCAATGCAGGTAGAGTATATGACAGTATTTTCTTTCTTTGCATCAGTCAGATCCTAGAACACAGACTCACTTTTTTATCTGTTAAAACAAGTCAAACACAATTTTCACTGAAGTCTGAGACAATTGTAAGTGCTCATAAATGTGTGTAAAAAGGCACTAATGAAGCCTGTATGAAGGCTGAATTTAGATATATGGACCAATTCTCAGTGAGCTAACTTAGAATTTATCTTATAGCTGGTTTTAACAGAGATTAGGGTTATTTATTGAGGATTACTAGGCATAGTCCCTATGTTGACTACTAGGATTATTTAGAGCCATGATCGGATGTACTAAAAAAAAATATTGGCTAAGTGGTTTGCTTAGATAAATGCTTCCAAAGAACTGAAATGGCCATTTAGAGTGCAATTTTTTGGGCTCATGTAAAAATCAGCTAATAACTTGGAAGCTGAAAGACAACCCTAAAATCTCTTCTATTGAAAAGGAGGAATGCTATTAGTGTTCTTTTTTGGTGCTCTCTTCCCTGTCAGCAAAGGCCAGTTCTAGGCATGTGTCTTTGCATAGTACATAGGGCTGAACACAGTTCTTGGTTAAAGGTTATTCCAGTGATAACTGTTTTACTTTGAGAGGGGAAATAAAGCTTGGCTTAATAAGAAAAGCTCAATTCTTTCCTCTGAGAATGGTTTGAAGTTTCTTGTTAAATTCACAACAACAAATGATTTCTCACTGAAATAAGAAATGACAAGAGGCCAGGCCAGGCAAAGGATGAGTTGGGGCCCCGGAGTGCAAGGGAGCTGGAATTCAAGTTGTGTACACGTCTGGTGAATGCTTAGCTAGCTGACTTTTGGCTCTTTTCAGCTTTAACTACTACCTGTAGTGATTTTTTTTGTGTTTTTGTTTTTGTCCATGGCAGCCTTGAAAACTTCATCTGATATAAAAATGGAAAATGATCCACATTTGAAAATTGAAAACCGCTTTCTATCCATAGTCAGTAAAGGCTGCATTCTGTTTAATCACATGTGTCCTTGCTACATGGCTGACAGGCTCATATAAGGAGGAGAGACATCATTTGACAGAAGTCCTGGCTCTTAGGGTTCAGTAAACGTAGTAAGACCCTATCCAGGAGCTCGCCGTGGGGATGTTTGTGCTTCCTCTTTTAGTAGCAGTGCCCTTATATAAAGATCCCAGAAGCAGACAGAACAAGCTATTTCTATATGCTTGTATACATCCCCTGCTTTGCCACTCATCTACTGACTTCCTCTGAACTCTCCTCCTATCGCAGGCATTCCTTTCAGTTTCCTTCTCCTTCCCTCTGTGTTGCTTTTGCTGAGGTCTTTGGGTGAATGGGGTTCCTGGACTCATCATGGATATGCAACATCATTTTCCTGCTTATTCACGTCCACTGGTCTGGGATTCCTTTCTTCTGATCCCAGGCTGTACATTTCCAAGGTGCCAACTGCAGTGCACAAGTGTACAAACCACACTGCAGTTGCCAGTGAGATGTGGCTACGCTGGCAGGCCCAGACTTGCTGCTGCCATGAGGGGCCTCAGATTTCCTTCAGCTAATTAAAATAAATTGCAAAACCAATAGGAGATTTGTTTTAAGAATCGTTCTTTATGACCATGGGATTATTTATCGTACTTTCGTGTAAGGAAGGACATTGCAACTTATTTGTCAATTTGAACTTTTCTTTAATAAGAAGCTACAGGGAGGTAGCAGAGTCAAAACTAAATTTGGTAAAACTTGGCCTGTTCCTCAGGTGGAGCTAGTCCTGTTGCTTTGCAGCAATTAAAACTAATGAACTGCAGAAAACAGTTTGACAGGGAACTATTATGAAGAAAATTCAGAATAATTCATGTTCTGGCTTTTCTTGCTAAAAGGTATGGCACAAAAGTTCTATTTTCAGCTGATTGTTTAGCCCAGATACAATTGTTACTTGTAAAGATTTAGTCAAGGGAATAATCATAGAATTTGAGTTTCAGTGCTAGATCATGACTCTGTTATTTGGACTCATTTTGTAATTTGTCTTCACCCAAAGAATGGGCCAAGGAGGTGGGGGAAATAAAATCCTCCTCTGCTACATTCTGCACATGTGTCATAAGATCACTTTTTATACTGTGATTAGATACTGCAAACAGCTTTTTAAAAAATTAAACTTAGTACACGAAATAAGACCATAAAAATGCCACCCCCAAAATGCCCTGAATTCCTGTCTGTGACCTGACTTTGCTCTATAATGCTTTCCTAATATTCCTAACTTGTCAATGAGTGCAGCAATTGATGTAAAATGTAATTGCCAGTGGAAGGAAGATCTTCATGATTAGAAGTTTGAGGGGAGATATTCACATGTGACAAGTTTTCCATTAGAAACAACTCTGAAGCAGTGAACTGAAGTCTTAGTTTCCAATGCAAGTCCAATTGACTTAATTATCTTGAATTAAAAACAGTAGCATGTGTCTTAGCATGTGTTAACGGTCAGCCTTCAAGGACCATCCAATATGCTGTCCAATCTCTAGAACATGCTAGAGCATCTGCAGTCATGCATCATTTGTTTTTTTTTAAATGATTTTAGATAGATTAAGCCAACACAAATATACTGAACCCCCCACTCAATCACACTTTCATTTTGTTGTGCAACCAGAAAACTGGAATTTTCAATGAACAGTGCAAGACCTCTGTGTTTTAGCCCCTTCTGCATGTAATTCCTATGTCATTTATCTACACTTCACTGTAAAGCTGAAGTAATATAAAGAAGAGTTTCAGGCTTTCAGTTAATCTGAAACAGTCAGTTCTTCAGTAGTGTGTTCAACTCCCCTCCCTTGCAGAGGAGATTCCCTGCCAATGCCAACAAAACCTAGATTCCTACCGTCATTGTTCACATCTATCTTCTGAAATATCATGTTTGTGAACTCTTCAGCACTCATGCTGGTGTAGCCATTAATAGCCTGGATAGCCTGAGGGCAGAAACACAGAAGGTTCTTTCAGAGTTTTTTCCGTTACATTGTGAAAACAATACATTGGCAGCAGCAGTAATTGCAATGCAACTCTTTAGTTCGCTGAAAAAATCACTAAATAAATAGCTATTTCAAGTAAATCTTCAGTAATGAGAATGGGAAATTAAATTAACATAACACAGGCTGAAGATTAAAGACTAATTTGCATATCTCTGAAGGTCTGAAGAACCATGTGGCACCTCTGCTCTATAATACACTTTAGATTCCACACCAGCATTTTTATCTGACCCTAGAGAGTTCTATGTCTTCAGAGAGTGCCCTGTGGTCTATGTGATTTAAATACAGTATTGTTTTTCACAGTTGAAAATACATGCAGAGAAAGCTTAAGTAATTTTTCTGTTAAGACATGTTTAACTTTGCAATCACAAAGTCAGACCTGTCCTGGAAGTTGACAGAATTTACTTGTCATCCAAAGAAGTTAAGAAGACCAAAGTATCCCCTCTATGTTTTTTGGTTTGGTTTGGTTTGTTTTTTCTGCAGCAAAAGGACTCAATATTTAGAGTAAAGATATAAATGAATGTTTTTGCAAAATTATGTCATTTTTGCTGAGATGTTAATTTTTGCATTATAGTGATTATTCAGATTAATAAAATATGAGCCTACATGTTAATGTCCACTAATTCACATGCAACAGGGATGTGCTTACAGAGTTAGATTCAAACTCAGTATCCCAATTAGTAACTGACTGGGAAAACAGTTGCATATATAAACAGGCATATGTGTTTGATAGTGGGCATACTGCAGAGTTTCTACATTTGAATTATCTTGAGGTTAATAGTGTTGTTTAAGAAAACTCATCATATGTGCCAGTTGTTTCTTTTGGTATTCCTGATATTATATTAGAACTCATTATATTTAAATAAAATGTAAGTTAAACCTATTCAGAACTGAAGTGGAATTCTTGACCATCACTGTCTTTATTTTACTTCACAGGTTTTTTAAAAAGTAACCTTAATATATCAAATAAGACCATAAGAATGCCACCCCTCAAAATCCCAAAATTCCTCTCCATTTCAAAAGGAAGCAAGAATTTTGCAAAAAGGGGCACAATAAATTTGTTTGTATTACTAATTCATATTTTAGATACTTTTGGTGTTTTATATGTCTGACTCTGCTCCAGTCTTCAGAAGAAAGTGGTACCTCTGCCACAGTTAAATGTACTGTAGTGCTCAGAGTAAAGCAGTGGTTCCTGAAGTATCTGAGTCAGTCTACCACAGAATCACCTTAAATAGTGAAATAAAATAACGGCATTGAAAAGATTCATGGTTATCTAGAAGGAAGTTTTGATGTTTGATAATGATTTGTTGGCCTAAGTTTTCATAGCTGTAGAGACAGATGAAATTTTAATAGGACTTCTGTCATTCTGAATTAATGTCTCAGATAATAATAATAATGGCCAATCTTCACGAACGAAGATTTGGGAAGGGCACTCCCCCCATGGGTGTGCCCTTCGAGCCTGCGCAGTGGTTTTTTTTAGGTGAGGCACAGCATGCGCAGAACTGGCCCCACCGTTTAAGTCCTAAGGTTCATTTGCCACGGCCCAGCAAGCTTGGACAGTGACAGTGAAGTCCTTGGGACTGTCTACAGCACCCGGTACTGACCGGGGCTGACCCTTCTGAGCATCCGAGATCTGACGGGATCGGATGGCAGGGAGGCATTTAACTGCCGGGCGCGGTCCCTACACTGAGATTCAAACTCGCGACCTTGGGAGTCAGAGAGCGGAGTGCTCTCCACTACACCACGGGACCGCCTGTCTCAGATATGACATATCTTTTTGGACAAGCCCTTTTTTACTGATCCATATTATAATTCTAAGCAAAACTTTGATCTGTACCTTTTGGATAAAAGCAGCTACTGAAGTCCACAATATTATTTCACTAGATCAAGTTGAAAAATATAGAAATAATTTTAAAGAAAGAATAGGACTGCTTTGGCTTTGTGACTTTGAAGTGGATGCATTTTCTACAAAATTTTGACAATATTTTTATCCAAATGTCACTGTGTGATTTAATAGATTATATTTCCCCGATTTGCTTTTAAAATGGGAGTAATGTCATTTGTAATAAACAAATATAAAAGCCTTTTAAAAATTAAAATATTGGAATACTTTGATGACATCTATATTTTTCTTGCAGCAAGCTCAGTTTGAGAAACCAGTTTTCCACAATAGACTGGTACATAGTCCTTGTAACTGTTTTATTCATTATGCTGCTACAGATCTACCCTGCCTTATAGTATAGTTTATCACAGTAATGTCTCTAGTGTTTCTACAGTTTTTCACTTTCAGTAAAGTATTTTATCTGTAGAGCTATATCTTAAAGTAAAATACTACTTAGATCCATTCAAGGAAGAAACTAATGGCAGGAGTGTCACCAGCCATGGTAAATTCTGGTTTTACAACTGTAAAACGTTAGGTAAAGTACAGACAATCCATTTACAGGACATGACGAACCACTGTTTCAGGGGCAAAGCACTATGTCAAATGCCCTTGCTATTGGTTGTTACTTGCTTACCGAGAATATGCTTAATAGTTCTTTTTTGTCAATACATCCATTTCCATCAGCATCGTAGAGCTTGAAATACCATTTCAATTTTTGGTCAATTTTCCCTCGTATAACCAAATTTATTGCAGCTATGAACTCCAAGAAGTCTATAAATCCATCCTAAGAGAGAAAGACACAGAGAGAGAGAGAGAGAGAGACAGAGAGAGGGAGGGAGAAAGAAAACACATATTTAACAGTGTTTGGTTTCATTCTGGTAATTGCACAGAAACAGGCAATCAAATTCGGTACATTACAATTGATTTGTGAAGCACCTTAGGATAAAAATCTCCTGTGGTATTAAAAAAGTAGAAGAACTACAGAAAGAGATGTTAGGAAAGACAGTTTTGTTTTCCCCTAAAAGTTGGGGGCAGTGGAGGTGAGAGGTAAATCTGTTCTAAGCAATTGTTATTGACAGTTTTTGAGGAAAAAAAATAGTTTTGTGGCAAACTGCCACATGCAAAAAAGGGGTCAGAGATATCTGGTTTGTTACTAATGAAATATTTACAGTGGAGTTGCTTATATCCATATTGCAGAACTACATATGATTTCCAGTGCAACAGAGATGTTCCAGGTGTTATTCATCTGAGAGATTATGTAATAGTCATAACCTGCATGAAGCCCATGTACTATGGTTTATCCATATGAACATCAGGTCTCTCTGAAAAATATATTTTGCATGGGAAATAATGCCTTGAAGTCATAAACTACTCTCTAATATGGAGGATTGGGAGTATTCATAGCAAAAGAGCATTTGATGTTGATTTAATCAATTATTTTCTGACTTCTCTGAAGCTACTGATAGAAGCCTGTCAAGGACAAGCCTCTACAGTCAGGTTCTTCTGTTTCTGTAAAATGTGATTAGGATGGAAGAAACAGTTGCTGAATTTGGATAGTACTTGCTACAACTGTGTCCTGTGTGCATATAAAAGAATTAACAGCTGATAAATTTAGTCTTGTGATCTTTATGTTGGTCAGAATCCAATTGTTTGGAAAACCTTGGAAAGACTGTCATCAGTTTCAGATGGCCTATGACTGAAAAGAGAAAGTTGGATGAGCATCTCATGGGTTTAGCGTGTTACTTATTTTTATTGTAATATATCAACACACATCTTGCCAGTTGAGGTTTTGCAACTAACAGGCATGAATCTATCCTCAATACTGTACTGAAGGAAAAGAAGTCCTCTAAGGGTACAGAGTGACTCATTGCCATAGTTCAAACTGTTGACTCATTTAGGTTATAAAAGACTCTCAAGATCTTCAGGCCCAACAGTTAACCTAAGACTTCCAAGTCCACCACTAAACTGTGTTCCTAACTGCCACATCTTATGTGTAGTTTGAAGATCTCTAGGCACTATCAGTATAAATTGATGACAATGAAGGAAACACGTAAGCATGAAAAGAATGATGAAAAGCAGGAATTTACAGGGACTAAAAGATACTGCGACTGAGAGCTCTGCTGTCTGCCTTCAGTTGAAAAAAAGCCAAAATGCCTAAACTTGTCCCCACCCATCTATCTGCCTAGATTCAGTTGCAATAGATTGTGAAAGTTAATATGAGTTCTCAAAGGCTGATTATTTTTTTTTAATAGGGCTCCATCCTCTTTTTTCTCCTCTTCATTCTCTTTTTAGATTCCTCAGAGTTGTGTTCACATGATGCTGATCTGGATCAGAGCTCCTAGCAGACCCTTTTAGTGCTTGTTTTGATTTCTGTGCAAGGCTGTTGGCAGAGTGGTACCTAAGAGATAATGTATTCAAACACACTTGATTCAGTGTACATGCAGAAATGGTGCATGCATAACTTGTGCAGACTGACCATTGCTTCGCAGGCTCTCTGCAGGGTCTGTTGTGGTTGCTGGTTTTACTCTAATTGCAATCACAGCAAACACAGCAGGGGCAAAGACACCATTCAACAACCATTTGGGATTAAATGAAATTTGACACTAACTGCATGTAATTTTCAAATATAGGCCCAGTATTAAAAGCAGATGCTTTACCAAAAATAAAATATCACTTACCACAAACTTTATGCTTCTTTTGCACACTGTCTTGAATTTTGATTTTGCAAGTATTATTTCAAGAAGGATCTCATAAAGCATTTTACTGGAGGGCAAAATGTAATTCGCTGATTACATTTCTATCATCTGATTTGATGTATCTGTTAAGAATCTGGCTAGATGCATTTCACATTGTTGCTTTTTTATTGCATTTCATACTGCTTATTGAAACTACAGATTAATTTTAGGATTGCCAGATGTCCAAGACCAGATTAATTTTCTTCTTTCTCCCTTACATTTAACTTGGTTTTTTAAAAAATATTATTTGTTTGCTTTCTTTCTATGTCTTGGTGTCACTGTTGTTGTTCTATCAAAACATCAGAAGTTTGGACAAAGTAATAGCTTAATTTGTTTGGGTGTGGAGTTCTGATCTGGTGGATCATATGTGCTGTTCCAAACAGGAAAGGACTGAAGGCCAAGGTCAAAAGATTTCCTCCTCTGAAAAACACCTGAGAGAAATTGTGGTTGCCAGAAAAGCCCCAGTCACACTCTGTAGTTGTGGAAAGAGCACCAGCAACATGTTAGCAGGAATAGAAATTCTGAGAAGGTAGACGTGATGTGTAACCAGAGGCGTTGCGTAAAAGCGTTGATGAGAAATGTACTGGTTTTCCTTTCTTCACCAAACCCCATACATTGTAGGTAGAAAAGAAAACATTTATGTGATGCAAAAGGACATCGATCTTGTTGCACATATACAGAGCTTTCTCAGATAAACAGAAATACTGCCCTTTTTACAGTAACATCTCAAAACAGTACATTGAAAAAAAATCATAACATGAAGATCATCCCGGTGGTTCTGTGAGTACAACAAATAATGCAATAAATATGTTATGATGTTATTAAAAGAATACTGCTGTGCTGATTTACCCATCTGCTGCTCTATAATCATTCACAATACAAGTATCTAGGCAGGCCCTTATGGGTCTCTGGGCTCTGTAAAACATCACTCTGTGCAGCATGCACAGTAAAATATCTGTTGATTGTTAGGAAGTCATTAATTCACAAGGAAAGGACGACCATAAAAATAAGAAATAGTAAGAAAATAAAATTTAAAAGCAATCCCAAAAACATTATAAGCAGAGCTGATTATCAGTGGTGGATGATATAAATAATTTACTTTTGATGTTTTACCCTGTTATTGTCAAAGGGAAAATTTGTAATATTTATGTTAGATGGAGTTAAACCTGCTTAGGATACAGGACAGATTTGGGTGATGGATACATTTGTTCTGCGTGAGCACCTCTTTTCAGTGTCTGTACGGTGCTGGTCCTGCTTTTCTTGTCTGCAGCACGTCACACTGGGATCCCATGGACGTCTGTACGAATGGTGAAGTGTCCTGTGCCCTCCACGAATGGGCAGAGGCAGAGGTCAGCTCACAGGGTACCCCTCTGGGTATGATGTAAAATAGTGGGACAGAGATCTCCTAATGCGGTTCTGAGGAGTGGGCTGAAGAGATACCAATAAGAAAAAAGGGTTCAAAACTTCTTTTAAATTCCCCCAAGTCTTCTGGACTTTCTAAAAACATAGACTTCTTTTTATTCTTTTAACATCTTGACTGGATGAACTAGAAGCTTAAGGACACATTAGAGTCATGCATGTGTTTATGCCCTTTGATACTGTGCTTTTTTAACTTGTTTTGCTTTTGCTGATGAGTGATTTTTTTAAGCTGCTTGCAACAGTCTGATTCACACAACAAAGACAAAAGAAGGCTCCAAAAATGGAAGGAGAGTTTACTGATGGTATGAAATTGGTCCTTGGGTCACTGATGGCACCACCAGCCCTGACTGCCCCTACCTAGGGTCCAGGGCCTATTTCAGTTTTTCATTAGTTACTGGGTCTCCTGAGAAGAAAGGAATTTAATTTTTTCTTTTTATGAGAGGTTTTTGTTTGAGAATTTCAGTCTACATGCTATTGCTGGAGGCTGCTCACTGTTATTCAGTGAGGACAGAGTTGTGTGTCCTCTGAGGGAAAATCTGGGCAGTGAGGAACCGTCATGTTTCATGATGGCCATTAATACCCCAGCTCCAGAGCTGTAGGAGGGCATTACCCTTCAGTTCCCAGAATAGCATGGCTAATCTTCACAGATCCTTAAAAAAACTCTTAGGACTTTGAACTATAGAGATTACAAATAATTGACTTCTCAGCTATGAACACACAGCTGATCTGAAATGGCATGGTTATTCAAGGTTGCACCAGAGTGATCTGAACTTGGTGTTTTGGCAGCCTAGCTCTTATCTGAGAGTGATTTCCTGGCAGTGACAATGCTACAGGGGTAATCAGCCATGTCCTGCCACACACCATGGCTACATTAGTGGAAAGGGACAGTTTCTATCCTTGCAAAACCCTATGGTGAGTGAACTCAGTGTCTTACTTGGAGGACTCTACCAAGAGTCTTTACATAATAAGCAGTGTCTTGCTTCTGAAATTTCTTCCTGAAAAACCTCTAAACTCAACCTGACACCAGGAGAATAGCTCAAATGGTTTATTGGGATTAATAAGTGTGCAAATATAGATGGTCCAGGTATTTCAAACCTAGGGCTTAGGTCATTAAGCTACCTTCCTTCCCCACCCCCTGTCTTTCAGAATACTACTTAAACCTCTTAAGGCAGAGGGGAGGAGGCACAGATCAAGCAGCTCAGAATAACTGAAATTTATAGCTAATCCTATATGCTTCTCTCTTTCTCTTTGCACCTGATTTCAAATATAACACTGCTTTTCTTCCTTAGAAACCTAAAGGAGGATTCATTTCTCTCCATTTCATCTTCCCCATTTCAGAGAATCATAGAATGAAAGAATCATTTAAATTGGAAAAGGCCTCAAAGATCAAGTCCAACCATCCTTGCTTTGTTTTTGCTTCTGAAGATGTTCAGCTGTTCCTCAAAGTTTGCATACATATTATTGAACAAATACACAGCTCCTTCTAACACTGTTACTTTGACACATCCCTAAGACCTGATATTGGAGTCTGGGGCTTGGACACAGCTCCAGGTACCCTACAGGCTATGGCCAGAATCACCAGTTTCGTAAGTAAGCAAAGCTGGCATTTGTCATAGGGCGAGGGAGACCTCAGCAAGCAAAGACTATTAGATAAGGATGAAGAACAAAGCAGGGAATTAGGAGCTGCAGATGGTTAAGTGGTTTTGTAATCACTACACGCCCAGTGTTATGTAAAGAGTTGAGGCTGTATTGACCAGACTGTAACTCAAGGTTCTGCTTTGCCCAGATGAAGAGGACCTGAGAGGCTTGGGGACTTAAAAATTACCAGGACCTTTGTGTTGGAGGAGTTGGAAATGCAGAGCCAAATATGTGTCCTGGCTTGTACGCTCCCCTGGGAAAACCTGGTGAAATCCTACGTGTTAAGATGACAATTAAGTTTATTTCTTTAAAATTCATCCCTGCCCCCCAACTCTCTGCCATCCATCACAATTTTCTTTCAAGATTACTGGAGAAAAAGGGAGACAGGGAAGTCATCAAGGCATTGGGCTGTGTCCTCTTCTCAGCCTGTAGCATGGCACAGCAGTGCCCAGGAAGGCTGTACCAGAAAGACCTAGCTCTCTCCCATCTGGTCCTGGATGGTAGGGTTCAGCTTCCTACTTCTGAGCCTCTGCCTGTGCTTTTAGGACAATCTTTCCCAACTTAAAAAAAGCTGGCAAAAGAGAAAAAAAACCCACAAAAAATGCAGCCATAGCAATGTAACATATTTTCCAGCAAATTTCTTGCTGATAATTCATGCCAATTTTTCTTGTTTGACAAACCCCAAAATGTAGCAGGACAAACCTCCAGGAAAAGTACATTGAAAACATTCATATCTTCTAGCAGCAAAGATGCTCTACTTGGCAGGTTATCTCAGGTGCTTCTATATAATGCTCTTAGAATCTCCAGGGATGTATTCAAGAAGACTCCTGAAAGTTACAGGCATATACTTTCATTGAGTAAACTATTTGGTATTATCAGATAAAGGACCTCAGGAAAGTGAAAAGTTAATACTCTCTGTCTTCTTTACCCTGTAAGCATTTTTTTATTTCTGTAAAAATGACAGATTATTGAACATGTTTGGTTGTGAGCAAGTAGTTACTAATTTTTTGTCATTACATGAGTTTGCAGCCAACTTAGTTACATCAGATCATTCAATTTCTGCTCTATTTTTTCCACAACATGTACTTTAAGGTGTTGCTCACCAAAAACATTGTGACCAACAAATGTGTGAATCATGTTTGCATATTTTTGATGTTTCAAATCAACACTTAAAAGATAAAGGGGAAAAAGAAGAAAATTGAAACCTTTTAATGCTCTATTCTTAATTAATAAGAAATAAATAGAAAAAAAAGACAGTTGTGCTTTTAAAAATGCTTAAAATTTTTTTAAATAGAAGAATCAGATTCCTGAATTTTTCATATTACCTTCCACTTTATATACAAAATGATTTAACATGTAATATTTAAAAGTAGTTATGATTAATTGTACAAAGTTAATCTTCATTGCCTATTCATGTAATGTGACAAAAGTACAGTGTTAGCTGGTAATGGTAGTAATATGCTTGAAACACTTTTTAAGCTCGGAGTACAAGAAAGCTGCAGAGTACAAGCTAATTTGTTTACACTTAAATTTTCAAAGAAACATGTTATAAAAGTGTAATTGCTTCAGTTTGATGCATTATTTTTGTCCCTGAGTAATTGTGGAGGAAACAGCTCTAAATATATTCTTTTCTTTTAAAACCAGCAAGGGAGTATAGGAACAGATGCAGACAGCTCAATGGGAGAACATGTAGACAATGAAGTTTACTTTTAAGTAAAATTGAACTTCATCATTCTTTCATATTGCTCCCTTTCTATACTGACTGACATTGAGTTGAGCTACATTTGTTTTTGCAGGACATTCTATGAAAATATATGTGATACACACTTAATCCATGTTAAAGCAAAAAACCCATAAAGTCAAAGAATCACTTGACCAAACCTCTAGGTGCTTGATTTGGCAGGTGGCTGTTGGGGTGGCTGTAGTACATCTGGCCTTGCATCATGAACAAACCATGTCTTTGGCCCAAGCATCTGCTACAGTATGATGGACCTACTGCCCAAAGGTAGCAAATCTCTGTGGCAAATGCAGTGAGCCTGGACATGCTGTGCACAGATGGCAAGGAAGGGGCTGTTCAGTGGGGTGGGGACACTCCATGGTGTGCACTGCGAGTAATGCTGCCCCTTCTCATAACTTAATCCAATCCAGCTGCCCATCAAGACTGTACGATGCAAGGAGAATTCAGCTGGAATATTACTTACAAGCGCTTGTCTGCTTGAATGTTTTGAAATTTTGATTATAAAGAGAAACATTTCTTGGAAATTCAGATTACCCCTTTTGAAATGTAAAAAAAAGACAAAGCCACAAAATTGTGCAGTGTTGTAGAAATATGAGACAGACATCAGTTTAATATCCTGTGTAAAGAATTGGCCTTCCATGCTTGATGGTGCTGTGGCACTACTGGCCAATTTTAAGCTCCGGTCCAAAACTTTTAGATCATAACTCAAAACACATAATGTCAAATCCTATAGTCAAGTTAAGTTAGGCAAGTGATGATTTTAATAATAATATAGGCTTTTAGCTGGTAATCACACATGATTATAGCATAAGTTTGTACTACTGCGGCAGTGAGTCCTGTACCAAACCACTAGAAAACAAAATTAAGATTATGAAATTGCACCAATAATTGAGGGAAATTCTTCCAAAGTAACAGAATCAGTATACAAAATTGAACATAAAAATTCGGGAGGTAGTTAAGAAGGAGAAAAAAGACATTAGTTAGAACATTCTATAAATAAATAAATAAAGTGTCATGGAACCAGGTGAAATATTCATAGGATGTGGTTTCTATTGCATGGACTTTTTAAAAAGGATGCTGCACCTTTCAAAGGCACTTAAGCATGCCGAGAAAAATGATAGAACTGCTCTGCCTTGAACACAGCAAAGCACAATCTAACCTTCTCCTTTACAGTAATCAGGCTAGTTACTTTACATTTGGGATAGTTTTATGCAACATTACTCCAAATTAAAGAACAGCAAATGGTTTGGCTTTGTTGTTTTTGTTGCTTTTGTTGGATTGTGTCTGAAACTAATGTCACCTTCAAAAAGTCCACATATTTCAGGAAGTAAGGGCTGTAGATTGTTATTATTTTTGACAAAAGAATTCTTTCTGGCTAAGACATATCTACATTTTTATGTTCTTCTAGGCCTTGGTTTAGAAGCTGATTAATTTTTTGACACACAGGCTTTTATTGCTGACTACAATGTGATAGGTATTACTGTCATGAAAAGAAAATAAATTTTCTAAGCATTTCTTGTTGTGGAGACTGGAGGCAATTATGAGAGTGAAAAAGGCTTCAAAATATGAAAAAGTGAGAGTTAGACTTCTCTGGGCAAAGTAGTAGTGCTATCTACATATGCTGGGCCAACACAAGAACCATGGTAAAAGAATAATGTCAAACATAACCTGCCTGGACACCAGACCAGCTTACATGGCTCTTGGCCACATAGTCTAGTTTGTAATGCAGATGTTGCTGCTGCAACATTATTGCCTTGGTTAAACTGGCTGGTTAGAGTAAGCTAAGAGAAGTGTCCAAGGAATCATTTCAGGCTGAAGTTACCCCTAAAATTATGGGTGTTGCTGAACTTACATTTGCACAACTATTCAACAACTTAGGAAACAAAAGATGAAAGTTGTTCAGGAAATTTTGGGAAAATATTTTGCTGATCATCAACCTTACTCTCCCTGCTTCACATAACTATTCACTAGTGCGCTCAAACTTATTGTGTCAAATTTGGTTATGCTGCAAACAGGTAAGGATGTAGCCAATAGACTAAACAATTCCTTAGGCAGCCTGACTATTCATGTCACTGCAGCTATTCCTGGTTTTGAGGACACACCAGAGCAAGACAATCTGAGAAAGAAAAGCCCAGCTGAAGATGTAGTTTTCCAGCAGAGGAGAGTTAGCAAAGATCTCCTGAACCATTATAGTTAATCCCATAGGAGGTGGAAACACTTAAGATTTAGGTTCCAGGTAGTTTTTGAAGCACTGCTCACCAGCACTCATTTTATTTCATCCGTTGAGAGCTCTTCCTGCCTTCTGTATGTGGAAGGCAGCTAACACATAGTGCTAGGTTACTTTTGCATGGTTGGGTCATGTCAATCTTTAACAAAAGAATGCCTTCACTAGAATCTCTAGATTAATTGCCTCATACAGATGAAAATAGTGTTCCTCTGTCTCTCACAATTCTTAAGAAGGGGAAAAAGGTGGAGGAAGAAAACAACTGAAAGACAGATGAATAAGTTACAATAATTGAAAAAACACCTCTGAAAAATATTACATATTTCTGTGAACATTTGCATGCTTTTTGTGGAATATGAGGTGCAACCACTGCTTTCACAGAGAATTTTGTGGCCAAATGACTCTCATTTCCTTCTATTACAATACCAAAGAAGATGTACTTGGCTAATCTCATTCATGTCCCTATAACCAAAGAAGAAAACTTATATTTATATCCAGAACACAAAATCAGTGCTGAAAAGTCTACATGAAAATCTGAACTAAAAATACACAACGGGGCAGTGGAGAAGGAGCTAGGATAAGGAAAAAGGAAAGGTGGTATACCTCCCAACACTTGTTAGCATTGTGCAAAGTACAAGGCATGAAGGGAAACAATTATTCTTCAGGAAAAAAGAAATGTAGCTTGATATTTTGTTTACTTTGCTGCGTAGTCATTTTGGTGCACAACAAAGTTATATTGAATTAACACATTTTTGCTGTCCTTATTATCTGTTCTACATCAAACAGCCTTTTTAAACTTTCTACTTTATGTTTTAAAATGGATTCCTTTAAAATTTTTCTTATCATTCTAATTAGCATAATTATGTCAGATGAACTCTATTTTATCAGAACTACTTTAAATTTTAAATGAAAAGCACAAACTAGAAAAATGATTAAAAATTGACATTAACTGGTGCCTTATCTAAAGATTTCTAAAACTGCTGTGGGGTGTCCATTTTTGTGCATCTACCAACTTTATCTCTGCATACAAAGTATAGCAGAAAATACTGTTTGTGGTCTGTCTAATGCTTTATAAATATTGACAGAAAATTCTTGAACTTGCATATATTTTCTTCAGTGCCACATACCTATTAATCTTCTTTGCAATTCACAGTAATCCTAACTTTTAAAATCCGATTTTCTTACAAAGCAATAGACAGAAATTCCTGTAGCTAGTTTCAATTAATGCCAAAAGAAGCAGTAAGAGAACTACAATAGCAGCATCCCATTTTCAGTATGAATCGTCATGTTAAATTGCTATGCAAATTTTGTCCTTCATAGGTCATAAGAACTCAATCAATCAATCAATCAATCAATCCTCTCAGTATTCAGTTTTCATTTTTAGTAGTGGCATAACTTATCTGCAAGCCAGTGGAAGTGAATGAAAATGACCTGGGTTTCTGATTTAAAAAAAAAGAAGATATTTTAGAGTAAGTGTTAAATAATAGCAATGCTGACTATAGCATTTGTCCTTAGTTCTGCTTAGTCCTTAGAGCAACTAACACCGCTAATTTCATTATGGATACACTAGACATTATTTTCCTAGGTATGTTTTCTCCTCTCACATTGGTGGAACCTCATTTTGATAGATATAATTGCTCCGAACCATGATATATATTCTCACAGAAAACCAAATATACATCAGTATACTGAGGTATTTTAGAGAAACATAGCTGTTTTCCCTCTAAAATTCATCAGTAGGTTGCATGAACCAGGACTGCATGCCAGTTATGGGTAGACTTAAATGCAGAGGTAATAAAAAAGTAGTAAGAATAGAATTTATTTGTATGTGCTTCCAGATTATTCATTTTTGTATTACAAAGAGCTTAAGGATGAAAAAGACTGAGATAATTGTTCCCTAAAGAGGGACCCATTTAAAATCTAATAAAGGTGATCCTTTAAAAAATGAATTTTATTGCACTTTTATTTTAATAAACACATTATTTTTGAAGGTCTTCATTGGAAAGCTGTGACAAAAGATAAACCTACCATTTATTAGACTGCCAATGTCATTATATAAATAATGCTTACAAGTATTAATGTATGAGTCATCAATAAAATGTTTGCTGAAATGCTCCTCCTGCACTCCTTGTGATAATCTCAAGGAAAGTTAACTTTGCAAGTACAGTTCTGAACATTCAGCATCTCTATTTTCAGTGCTGCTAAGAATGATGAAAAATAACATTCAAACTTCACGAGCATATTTGTTTGTTTGTTTAATTATTAGCAAAATATATCAAGGACTGGCTGAAAAGTCTTCACACATAGTCTTTGTTTTTAAGAAACGTCAAAAAATTAGACACCTATGTACTTGGTGTATAAGGTCATTTAATTATGAAACTTTTCATGGTCTGCACAAGAGACACACCAGAAATGGTTAACATTTATTTAGCATGTTCCTGACAAGAAACTTTTTAGGACATTGTCTTTGTCACTAGCCTCCCACTGAAACATGTATGTCCTGAACTGGAAACAGCCTTTGTACATGGAACAGGTGCACTCTGTGGAGCCAGAGTTGTGATTTCCTGTATAGTACTGTGCTCTGACACATACAAACACATGAGGTAATTGAGTCCAAGAAGCCATACAGCCACAGCAGCATTTTGGCATGGTAACTTAGTGCAATGCTCTGAGCTTACACGATCTGCCTGTTGCCAAGACCAGAGATGACCTCAATCTCTACATGACATTGAATTGCTCTGTGAGGATATACCCTTCCCTGGTATACGTGCACTGGCCATAGTAATTTCCATGAGTGGAGAGCTGAACTACTCTATTATCTCTAACCTAAAGAAATACAAGAAATAATAAAGTTTGGCTTGCAGCTGAATTCCTGTTGGTATTTATCTGAATCAGTTGAGTGAAGCAAGTTTTGACTGGTCTTTCAGTCTGTTACAAATTTTCCAAAAAATTTACCATGCTGCCATAATTAGTTTTTAAGTGGTTTTGGTTTACTGGAAAGTTGTTTGGTTTTCTTTTAATGGAAATCCTAAGAAGGAGAGGCATGTCTGTAGGAGGCTTCATCTGGAAGCAGGAAGGCTAATGAGGAGGTGAAATGCAAGTCGCAACAGTAATTACCTTCCCTTGCCACAGTCTCATTGGCATCCCATGATGCATGTTAATATTCCACACCTTACATGCTAGAGTTTTTTAACTGGTCAGACATGAAACACAGAGGAAGAACTCTATGCAACCTTCCAAGACTGTTTTATCATCTTATTCTGTGATAGAATACCTCCAAGCATGGATGTCCTCAGCTTAAGTCAAAAGGCATTAAGCTGCTGTAGTTGGAATAGTAGATTAATCTCAGGGCTAAACCTTTAGCAGAGCTTTCTGAGTAGGTTCCTATTTTGAGAAAATGGAAGCCTACATAAGAAAAGTATCTTTTATGCTGAGAATAGAAGATCATATTAAATGACTCAAGTTTTCCCTAATGACTTGCTTTAGATTTAGATTAACTGTAAACTAGTCCCTAAACTATATGCTCTTATGTTAAACTCTAAGCAACAGAAGTCATAACAATTTTAAACTATAAAAAGCCCACTATTAAACCATGGTTAGATAGGAAAAAATCTACAAAAAATCAGCTGGGGGAAGCATGGAAGAAGGTTATATTTTGATCAAGATATTCTGTGACTATGGTAGCTGTTTAATTATAACAGCACTTCTATATAAAGGGTACTATTAAGAGGAAGAAAACAATTTCTATCAAGAAGTTTTGCATACTTTGCCACTCACTGGAATAATGACCCCTTTATTGGAAAACAAAAAACAGACAAGAATGCCATAGCAAAGGAAATAAAATTTTGATCTACATACCTGAGAAGTTGTTATAGCACTCAAGGAACTGAATGTAAGCAAAAACTCAAACGTCCAAAATATTTCTGAATTTGTGTGTTCTGCTTGCAACTGCTTACATCCATTAACTTCTGTGGCTCGGAGATGAAAGATTATCATCTGTTTAATACTGCACAGTGCCTAAATGTTCTACATAGAAAGATATTGTACCCTTATTTGTACAATCATGATGTGATTTCAAAGCCCACAGTGTCATACTCCCACTTTCAGTATCGAAGTCTACATCTCTGCCAAAATTCCTGGGGAGGAGAAAAAGCTATAGAAAGGTTATATGACAAATAGTGAGTGTATGGAATAAAGAAATCATGTTATTTTACCTTATCAACAACATAAACTGTTCCTTTTTTCCTGCCCTGAGAGGCTGGGCTGTTGGCACTTTATTCACAGGTCAATCAAATAAAAATCACCACAGTCCTGTACTTGAAAAGTGTTTGATTGATGCTTGTTGTTTCTAAACATATTCCTGAATCGTAGTGATTATTAGTTGTGGTAATAAAGGGGAAAAAAGTTGAGAGAACAGAGAGGTGTTAGCAATGCTAGAAAAAGAAAAAGGCTATATGGTAACAGGAATACTTGTGCTGAAGAGATATTAAAATGAAACAGATCTGCAAAGCTCTGTAAAAAGATGTTGTGGGCCCAGGATATAAATCTTACATCTTATATTGTTCCTTTTCATTTTATTTCTTCTGAATAAAAATATCTGAAGGTTTTGAATACACTGGTTTTAATTTTGTTTGCCTGGCATCCTTCCCTAACCAGGTTGATCCTCTCAAAACCTAACAAACCTTTACAAATGCTCACAGGCTAGTGATCAGCATAGATTTCACAGCCTTGCTGCACTCTAGCTTGATTCCTGGTTGCTGTAATTTTTTTAATAGCTATTCCTCTACTTTATTTTTCTGAGGGCTTAATTCCTAGTTTTTCTTTTAGCCTGGAAACGGATCTATAGGTTGGAATGTTCTTGCTGTAACGGTTCAACTCCATATTACAGGGAGACCTGAAATTTTCAGCAAACTTGGATGTGAAACACCTGAAAAAAGGGGTACCTATAGGGACTAGAAGTGCTATGCTGAGGCACTATATGGACACACGTGGCCTTCTCTGGCAGAGAAACTGCATTCCAATCCACCCAGTTTGCTGTAATCAAACAGGCCACCCCTCCTTGGTCTGGTAACTACGACTTCAAGAATTCCAAAATACAGACAAGGTGAAAGACAGTAGGAGAATTAATTCTCTTGTGTTTGCTACACAGCCATACCCTGCTGCTCTCCAAGGATGTGTTCCTGAAAGATGTGATGGTTAGCGCTATGATAGGTGATGAAGCAGTTTCTCTGTGAGACTGAAATCCTGGTCATTACCCTGTTTTTCCATTCTTTAGCCTGTATTGATCTTAGTTTATCTCAGGAAGATAAGGATGATGACAAAAGCTCAAAAAGATGCAGCAAGAAGTTTCCCATTAAAAGAGCAAGTTCAGTCACACAGATGAAGCAGCTGAGATCTTTCGGGACAGCGATCCTGAAAGCCATGGTGAAAAGGCAGCGTGTTCTCCAGATGGCAATCCTGGTGCAGCATCTCATGTCTCTCTGTTCTCAACATTATACATCTACATCTGTCTATCTACATTTAAAACACGTATTGAGTTTCCCCAAGCATTTATCCTCTACTTCTTATGAGAAAAGTTGCTTTGATATCTGGCAACTTAACTGCTTCCTATATGAGTGATGACAGCCTCAAGAGCAGGGTGACACGGCTATGTAACACCAGATAGAGAAGCAACAATTAGCATATAATGCCTGTTTTAAATGTGTTTGGCCACTGCCACAGCAACTAAAAGTGGGCAAATGCTCTTTCTGTAACCTGCTTTTATTTCACTCTCCTCACTTTTATATTAATACAGAATCTGAAGGTCTCAGAAATACAAAGGTTTCACAACACTGCAGAGCATGTGCTGACAGGCAGTGCCCCAAGACACTGCAGCATTGCAATGCATGGAGCGCTGGAGGTCACCAGCTCCAGGACCTTACAGGCATGAGACAGTGCTCAAGACAGACTTAGAAAACAGCCCACACTTGTTTGCCAATCTGTCAGTTGTCAGATCCTCTGATGTCTTTTGCCCTTTCCCTCCACAGCCACACCAACTAAGGTCTTCTACACCTACTGAAAGGTGCTACACAGAAATACCAGATGACCATGTCTTCAGCTAAGCAAAGTAAATATTATATTTCTGGGAGCCAGCTACATTACAGAGAGCTGATTGCAATGACAAGCAGTTATTGCAGTAGCAGGGAGGGTAAATTAGAAATACAGCCTGGAGAAACTGCTTGACCTCTTCATTCGGTAGTCTGTTTGGACTTGTAACTTGAGTTGCATTTTCCTCTCTGCCACAGGTTCAGTATAGTACTTTGAGACAATCCATTTATCTACACTGCACTTCATCTTCAGTTAAGTGCAGACCATATTTCCCCTCTGTCTAACACTGTTGTAAGAACCTAGTAACTTCGAGCATACCTATGTTTTCATATGCTTTATACAAACATAGGATAAGCAATGGATAGAAGAATAACCCATGAACTGGAAATTACATTTCATTTTCAGAATTGTTTCTTGACAGTTTTTAAGTGCCCCTGGAAAATACTGAAAAAGTCTTACTTCAAGCTCTCAAAGCAGTCCCATTTCTTCACCTCTAGTGCACCATAATGACAACCCAGTTCACAACAGCAGTTTTGGGAGCAGAGCACAAAGACAACCTTGCAGACTACAGATCACAAACAAAGCAATAGCATGAGATAAAAAAATAAAATAAAGAAAAGAAGGCTTACGTGATTCAGATCAAAGATCTCAAACACCCGTTTAATGTAGAGCTCTCCCTCTGGATCCAGTCCTGGAAGATCCAAAAGTCTCTTGAATTCATGCAGACTAAGCATCCCAGATGGACATTCTCTCATAAATTTGCTGTAATAATGGTGCATCTGCGCAGGGGCATCTTTTGGTATTGATTCTTGGGCACCCATGTTATTGCAGAGAAACTGTCTCTATTCACATGTCTGTCTCTCAGGTTCAGTCTTGCTCATGAGCACAACTCAGGTTAATATGGCTTTTAAATGGCCACGTTAAACATCTTACAGCGTAAGTTTCTATTTTTATTGAGCACCTATCTTTATTCATGAGCGATTACCTTTAATGCCCAGTTCTAAAATAGATGGGATTTCACAATCTGGCTCAAGTCGAAGCAAAGAGCACCATGCTCAAATTGTAGTTTGTGACTCTCCCATTGGCTACAAACATGCATGTTATGAAAAGAAAAATGAGGAGATCCTAAAAAGGATTGATTTTGAACTATATACAAATCATTAGCAATACAAAAGAGTCTAATTCTAGATTGCCTGTAACAAATAGCTATAATTTTTCCTGTAAATAAGGATGGAAAAGGTTGAGAGTGCAAACAGAAATGCCCATCATTACATACTCTTTGCTGTAAGTGGATTAAGCCTTTCCAAAAATTGAGCCCTTTGGTTTCCTCTTTGAGGTACTTTTAATCATAAGTATGCTGTGTGTTATCTTGCATTTACATACAACTGCACCCTATTTCCTCCCTCTGAGCATGGGCTTCTCGATATAACACACAATTTTGGCCACCAGCCTTGTGACAGAACCTAAGTGGAAGAGCAATCTTTTACTATAACTTCTTTAGAAAGAATCACTTTGGTCTGATAAGTGAATTTAATACAGGTTTCTTTGCTCTTGCTATTTTACAGCTTTCAGGAGCTGAATTCCTTCTTCCTCTGTAAGCTCAGGGAAGGACTTAAGTATCAGTAATACTTCTGTACTGATTAGCTTTTATACAAGGAGATGAGTGGCTTAGGAACTTTACTATTGGACAAAGAAATTTGGAGCTATAAATACCAGTGTAAATATATAGGATGTTAGTGATGCAGAAAAAATATGCTGCCACTCATTCTTTTCATTTATAATCACACAGTGGAGTTAAAGAGCACAGTCCTGTGAGGTGGTGGGTGCCCATGGAAAACAGCAACTGTCCTTCAGCCTGACTTCAGCCAGAGAGGAATCAATATCTTATAGGGTCAGGCCCATTTTTGAAAAGGACTCCTATGCTCTTAGTGGTCTGTGCTACAGCTCTCTCCACAAGAACATAGTTAAGTTTAATATCATATAATTGAAAATGTAGCATACAAGTAAAAAACCTTGAACACTCCTCGGGTATCTATGATCTTCTGAAGATCAAATAGAAAACTATAGACATTGACATCAGTTTAGCCAAAACTGATTCTGTAGGTAAAGAACATAGAGCAAACTGTGTAGCTGGGGTGTTGTCTTTCCCCCAGAGACCATATATCAGCTCTAGAGCTGCTGTGGGATCCCAGCAACTGAGAGAGAGTGAAAACACATCCCAAGGAGGCATCTTATCTGCAGATGAATGCCAGCTAGAGCAGTGAAGGTGAATGAAGAGGATTTAAAGACAAGGGAGGTAAAAGGAAATAAGCAGACAAACTGCTTGGGGATGCACAGTCTGACAACAATCCTGAACTTTCTTCTTCAGCTATCATGCCCTGCTCCTAAAGCAATAACCCATCTTTGTGTCAAATATCCCAGCTGGCAACTAAGTACTAGGAAGCCATACTCTCATTCTCACCCCTGCCCCCCACCTTGGTGGGATGGAGAGGAATATAGAAAAAAAAAAGGTAAAACTTGTGGGTTAAGAATAGTTTAATAATTGAACTAAAATAAAGTGAATGATGACAATAATAATGCAAGAGAGGAATAAACTCCCAAAGAAACAAGTAATGTAACATACATTAGCTCTCCACCTACTAATGGATGCCCAGCCCACCCCCGAGCAGAAAGTGGCCCCTCCCAGCCAACCCCCTTAGTTTATATACTGAGCATGACATTCTATAGTATGGAATATCCCTTTGGCCGATTGGGGTCAGCTGTCCTGGCTATGCTCCCTCGCAGCTTCTTGAGTATCTTCTCAGTGGCTTAGCATGAGACACTGAAAAGTCCTTGACTTAGGATAAACACTACACAGCAATAAACAAAACATCAATGTATTACCAGTTTTACTCTCATGCTAAATCCAAAACACATCATTGTACCAGCTACTAGGAAGAAAATTAACTCTATCCCAGCTGAAACCAAGACAGCAGGGTACCAGGAACATGATATGATTAGATTAAGAACTGTCCATCAATAACTCACCCAGTGCTAGTCATCCTTCCTCTTTTACCTTATTCACCTCTTGCACTCGGACAACTCAGTCTCATCTCTTCACATGATCTTGTGCAAACACTGTTCACAGGATTCCACCAAGGCACAGGGAACTTGGGAGTTGCTCACATATATTGATCTCTCTACTCTCCTTCCTCTTTTCTCCCCCTGAAAAAACCCACACTTCTTCTTGTAGTTGCTTCCAAGTAGCAAGTCTTGGGAAGGTGTTCTCATGATGAGTGGGCACATGAAAGACTGCTGCACTGCCTTAAAAACAGGGCCTTAGAAGTCAGACTTCTGTCAGATTTTGTAGATTCTGGTAAATAACTTTAAAGATAGTGTTAAGTTAAAGTTGGAATGCTTTTGAGGTAATACCTGATTTCAAAATCACTTTAGCTTAATAAGAATAACTAAAATACCTGTAAAAGACAGCAAAACTGCCTGGGTAGAAAATGATCTGATTTATAGTTCAGTCTCACAGCATCCCTCACCCCTAGCAGGGAACTGGAACAGTGAATAATAGCCAATATAGCATCTGACATAAAAAGAAAGGTGAGTTTTACAGTGCACAAAAAGACCAAAATTTATAACCTGCTATGTAGTTTGACACCACTTCATAAACTCACAGGCAAAGCATGTTCTGAGATGGTAGAAATTCTACAGAAATCACCTGTTTCAGAAGCCAAGGCATTGGAGCATTTCTACTTTTATAAATAAAAATAGAAAAATTGTTAACAATGTGGAGCTGAATTGAATAAACTAATATAGCAAAAGGAGGAGGACCGAACTGGCCTTTCCTTCATCAGAGTGTAGCTTGCTTTTAAGGATTGTTTTCCTCCCTTTCATACACCAGAAAGCTTTTGCCCCAACGAGGACAAACCCCCTAATCTGTCTGCCTGAGTTGAGAGGACTAACCAAATTCTTGCTAATTCAAGCACAGGGATAGGGAAAAGAGAGGTCATTGCTGCTTTCTATGTGTTTCAATTCTGGCACCATTGTGGGACTCACAATTGCTTAGTTATTCTCTCATTGAAAACACTAATCAAACACTGGCACAACTTTGCTAGCTCACAGCCACATTCCTTGTGTGCCTGCTTCTATAGTTATATAAACAATGAACTCTTAGAGTTTGTGTATGGATTTTAAACCAAAAATGAAGGCAGTGACCATTTAAAAATACATTTATAGAAGCCTGATTTCTTTTTGTACTTCTGCTTCATTATTCCTGACATGGGGATTATGAATCTAGCCCAATGATAATGTCCTGGTGATGAGATAATCAACTGTCCTTATCTTAGTTGTGCATAGTCTAATTTAGGGTGGGGTTTTTTGTCATTAAGCCAATTACAGACATGATTCTGTGGGTGTTGTTAGCCCCATATGGTACAGTACATCAGTAACTATAAATAATGAGCAGATCATGTATAATGAAATAACAAGTCTTGTACTTCCCACAGAACCATTTGTAGTGCAGTTGTTTCAGTTTTAATGATTATGGGAAGTGCTTTGAGATACCAACTTTACATTTTTCCTTTGGGGTTCAAGACTTTACACAATGAGGGCCCACTGCTGAAGCTTTTATTTTCACCAGCTTTCTAGCTGCCAAAGAGATGCATCCACCTTTGTCAGGAGGAAAAGTCAGGAATACTTCCTTTTTGTAGCTCTTGCAAATTCACTGATTTTCCTGAACTCAGGATTGGCAAGAGCTTGGGCTGCACATGGCCTGGTGGGCATCAAGGAACTGAAAGTGAGAGTAACTGCACTGTTAAACAGTTGCTTTTCAGTGATCTTATGAGAAGTAAGGGAGAGAGTCCTCTCATGCAGAGAAGGCATGAGAGGTCAATGACACGTCCTGGCTTTAGCTGGGAAAAATAAGGAGAAAAGAAGTTCCCGAACTTTTGCATATTAATAAACTGGAGGAGGCCATCCTCAAAAATCTTTATGTTGAGGGTAATATCTTCAAATTTCCCTTGCTCCAACAACATTTTGATGCCACAGGCTGTTTTCATGAAGGAATTAATCTTAGACAAATTGGATTTTTCCACTTAATAATGTTACACATAGGTCCTTAAACAACTCGAAATGCCAGCTTCCTGTTTTTATCTGCCTACACAGCACAGCTATTTGGAATAAATTTTAATATTAAAGCATCCTTTTTTTTTTCTTTTTTCTTTCCCCCCCCTCCTAATAGCAATAAAATCCACTGAGTTAAGCACTTTGAAAAAGCAAAACCCAAGCCAACAGTCATCAGCAAACATTTAATTAAAAGGCGAGGCTGTCTTCCCTAATTAGATACCATTGTTTTGATTGGAGAAGTTTCCTTTCCGGGTGCCTGAAGTCTTCCCCAAACTGAGCAGACACTGAGCATCACCTAGTGGCCCGGGCTTGTAAGACAAACCTTGGTTGTGGTCGCTAAATAGCGTGGAGATATTTCTGTCTAGTAATCCCTGTTTGAGTGCTCTTCTGGGCCAGTGAAGTGATAGGCCCTGCGGAGAGACACCCTGAGGGCTTGAGTCACTGCCAACCTCCTCTCCCTCTGCCCTGCAGCTGAGCAAACAAACACATTTATTCTCCTATGTCCAAGTATCAGCTCTATTTTCTGATGGAGAATGAATCTCTTGTTATGATTTTAACTGTCTTTTCAACACTTTTTCTCTGCAACTTGCATTTCAGTTCCACAAATGTTTCAATTAACATACAAAGAAGGGATGAGACATTATTTCCTCCTTCCACTCTTTGAACATTTATTTCCATCTCCTTATATTACATTTCACTTGCTTCTTCCCTCTTCTGGAAAGCTGCTATCTACTTAGTCTTGCCTATTCCTGTTTTTTTTTCTTTTACTGTACTTTCCCCCTCCATTTTTCAATTTGAAACAAAACCAAAATAATATGGCTTAAAATTAACTATATTTTTGCTAGCTTTTGAATTTGCTGAGACTTTGCAAAATGTAATGTAATGTAACTCTTTGCAAGTAGGGCTAGCCCAAGTGGTGGGCAGTTAAGATAAAAAAAAGAACTAGAGCTAACTTGAGTATGTGCAACCAAGATAAGACTACTTGCTTGAATGGAGAAGCAGCTTGAAGGACATGAGAAGTGCTTTCTAACACGGTGGGGGGGGGGAGAACCCAGACAGAGGGAGGGTGAAGAATAGTAAACAGTATAAGACAAACAACAGAATGTTTAATTCCATGACGTAAATCCACAGAGTGCCTGTAACAGATAATATTTGGAGCTAATTCCTTAAAAAGGGCTGAATTTCGTACACCCGGTGGACACGTACTTGGGGGCATGGGCCCCTTGCATGGCCCTGGCCGTGGCCAGGCCATAATAAAATTGTGCTTTACTATCAATATCTAGTTTTTCTTTAAATCAATACTTTCCATTTATCTTCCAGGAGTAACAAAGTCTTCTTTCTGATCTATCCAATCATTGAAGTTTACCTTCCTTCCACTGCTCAGCTTTAAAAATTGGTTTTTTTAAAGAGGTGGATAGGAAAATAAAACAGCTACATTACGTTTTTACAATCTTTCCAAATAAGAATAAAAATGGTAATAACAAAATAAAGAAGAAAACTAGAGAAGATTCACTGTAACTGTCTGAAAATGCAGCTCAGTAGATCTGAACATACTTTGCTTTGGAAATGGTGAGGAAAGTAATTTTTTAAAAGGAGAAGGAAGACAAAAATATTCACACAACCTTTCAGTAGTGAAAAGGGGGAACAAGAGAGTTTTAAAACTTTCATCTAGCCCCATCTGCAAGGAAACAAACCCACTTAGTAAATTTTTAAAGAGCTTGTCAATATGTGGGTCTTTCTCTTTGTGTGGAATGACCTTGACATGTTCTTTGACATGCTTCTGCAGGGATTCTTTTGAAGCCAAAACATGACATTTGTACTCATGTTTATAAGAGCCTGTGTCAGGTTTGCAGCCTTGGTACTCTTGCTAAACTTAAAATACTTTGCATGAAAAATGCACTAAGATGAATTTGAAATGGTGTTGCTGGACCTGTACTTGGAGGACTTTGCATCCAACCCCTTGTAAAGCAGGAAGAATCACAAATCCTTTAAAATACGAGTGATGTGTATGGTGACTCTGGTGTATGCCTGTAAGTATTCATCCAGTTGAAGGAAAATAATGTACAAACAGACCACAGAGCATCACTAGCATTGAAAAAAATGTTCTGACAGTCTCTCACAGAAAATACCAGGTTATTTAAATACAGTGGTGAAATTCACACACCAGAACTTGAAGAAAGGATATAACTCAGAGCTAGCAAAATTCAAGAAGGGGACTTTTTGCTGAGAACAGATGCTTCATGACTCTACAATTAAAAGTACATACTTTGATTTAACATCCCATCTAAACTAAGCATGGGATAAGCACTTTTCATTTAATCCCAAGGTTAAAAAGGACTAGAAACTTGTCCTTATGTATATAATTCTGAAACAATAAGAGCATGAGGAGGCACTAAAAAGTAATCAGATTGCTTCACTTGCATAATCCACTTAACCCATGCTTTCTTTTCACAGTCTCAGTGATGGGTTTTCAGATAATACAGAGATAAAAGTTTGAATATTTAAAACATAGCACTTTCAGTATCATAGAAGCTGGAAGATGATAGAGCCACCTTGAGCAATTTCAGGTTCAGGGAGAAGCTTTCAGACACCAAAGTCTGTTTTCTCGGAATCTCACTTCCTAAATGCCAAATGCATGCTATAAGAAATTAGATCCCAAATTCTTTCCTTCATCAGGTAACATAAAAGATCTGGCAGTGATTTTTACCATTATGGCAACAGACAAAATCTGATCCTCCAGAAGAACAAAAATAATGCACAGAATTTGGAAGGGGGGGATGGGTGGGGAAGAAAACAAAAGAAAACTAACCCTGCAATTTTCAACTTCAAAATATAATTGCACTGTTGTGGGCAAGACAGTCTGAATGACAATGACATTTTACATCTCTACATGTTATGCCACTTCAGAACTTTGATTTACATATAGTTCTTTTCCACAAACTGATTTAAAAAAATCTCTTTATTCTGTTAAGAGTTGGTCTGCACTGACTAAATCAGATAGGTTGTTGTTCCATTGATGTATAAGGCAGGACAGAGAGAGTTGGTTAGTCTAACTTGGAAAGAGCTGAGTCATCTTGAAGTAATATCCTTTGTCTCTGCTAAGCACAGTAAGGAGTCTTGAACTGGATTTCTGTATTAAGACCAGAATCCAGAAGACAAATGATTTTTTTGATTGTACTACACATAAACCGTGCTCTTGTCAGAAGTGTTGATGTAGTCAGAATGATCAAGAACAATATGAGGATACTGTTACTGAGAAAGCCAGTGCCAAGACATAAAAGTCCCAAATGTGTTACTCTTGGTAAGCTGGTATGCCAACAGCTCATTCTTTTTATTATGTAAATCAGTCCCCTAAGCCAGCATGAAACCCCATAGAATGACTTCACAGGAAACATAAATTACAACAGATAAATATACGCATCATATCAAACTAAACAGACGCAGTGTGAATCCCAAGGGGGAAGCTTATGAAATCCTGGCATGTGGCTTGAGAGGTCTTGGTTCTTGTTTGCCATAGGCTTTCCAGTGAGGCTTTCACAAGAGAAGAGATAACTGAGCTACAGCTTATCTAGATGCTATGTTATATCTGAATCATGCAGTTATACTGTTGCTGTTTCATTAAAAATTATACTGTTACTATTTCATAAAAATAGATTTTTTTTCTGTTATTAAAAAGGGAAAAACAAAACATTCAGGTAAAATATTCTGGTTACCATGATTCATTTCTCTAAGTGTTTAAGCCTTTCCAGTCACTAAATTATATAAATAGATTGGACAAGGATTAAAACTTGCCAGCCTTTTTATCTGGAAGTAGATGCCACAATCTTTGTATTATTTCCATCTGCAGATGTATATAGACTATACAGTCTTATGTATTTAACAGTTCTAAATGGGCCGCTCCTGTTCTGCCTTCTAAATAACTTTTCCCGGTCCTATTGCTGCAGCTGAGCAACAGCTCAATTAAGAAAATACACAATACAATCCAGCCTCAGATTACAGTAGCTAATGGAGGATTGTTACAATATCTATCAAAACTGGAAATGAATGTCAGATATTTAGTGGGAGCTCATTATTAAATAATGAGGTTATAAGCCTAGCAGAAGCAGTTTCATAGTGTATTTTATGAAGACCTAAAGGCCAAATCATTGTTAAATTTCATTAAAATGGCGGGCAGATTTCCAAACTGTTAAAAAACTGGAACAGCTTTTTCCATCTAACATGGAACATTAATTAAACAAACTCTTCTGGGAACAGAAAAACAAAAGCCTAGATTAGTACAAACTATGTCTTTTGTCCCCTAAGTCCTCACATCCTGGTATCTCAGCTCCACCCTGTATCTTTACCAGGTGAAAGGAAACAAGTGCCTGATCATTTCGTCAGCCAACTGTTGCCTTAAACAATGACTAAAAGCCAAATTTTGCATCAGTGGGGCATTCATTCTGGGTGTGTCCCTTCTACCCAGCTGTCAAATGTTATGAAAACATTAGGAACTAATTAACTGAAGTGCCAACTCTCTGAAATTTGGTTGAAATAAGCCAATGGATTAAAAAGTTGTCGGGAACTTGGAGAAGGAGATGAGAGATTGATTTGTAGTAAAAGTCAAACTGTGATGTGCACATAAGCTGGCAAGTTTAAGGCATACATCTTAATATCCATCAGATAACTTGAGCAAACTACTCCCTGGGTAAAAAGCTGCACATTGTGGGAGAAAGGCCCTGCAATTAGTACCTTGTAAAAAACCAGTGACCCAAAAGATGCTGTCCCATTAAAACAAACAAAAAACCAACCAACCAACCAAGCAAGCAAGCAAACCAAACCTAAAAAATCCCCAAAGCTCACCACCTTTTTGGAGATCTTTCTCTGTTTAGACATATCCCAGGGCGCACCTAAGGCTTGTCTTCATACAAAGTTAGTAGCTACATTTGCAAAATGTTTCTTCCTTACAGAAAGGTATACTTAAATAACCCAGATATAAGTATTCTTTACAACTGTAACATGTCAAATGTTAGAATAAACAGTGTGTAAATTTATATTCGTGATCCTGGAAGTAGTATAAACAAGCAAAGAAAACTGTTACAATTTTGATTGCACATAGTATTGCGAAGACTGCAAATGGTAGAGAAAGCTAAATAGGGTAAGGTGAAAAGTAACCGTGCCCTGACAGTTGGTATCTGATTTATTCTGTGCTGTCTGCCTATACTGGATGTACTATTTGCTGAGTTCAATAGACATTTTCCAAATATAGAGACCAGTATCGGCAGTGGCGGCAAGTTCTCCCAGGCTTTTCTGTTGGCACAAAACTGTTTGAAGTCTACTTACTTTCTTCCTCACTCTCAAAACCCTCCGTTATCTAATTATGGCAAAGGCTCAGTTTCCCTGTGCATGTGGTCGGCCCTGCACTGGTATGCTGTTTTCTTGACAGAAGCCTGATTTCAGAAAGTTTTTATTTCATAGTGCAGTTTTCTGAAAAGCAGCTAAAACCACCTGCAGGCTCAACTTTCTGAAGTGTCCTCAAGTCAGTAGTTACTTTGAAAGTATTTGTCTAAAATAAATTTTATAAGTATTTCTGAATGCTTTTCAAGAGCATTGAAGTGTCAAGAGGTTTTTGCAGAACACTTTAAAGCTCAAGTGGAAAAGCTCCAGATGAGCTCAGACAGTGTCCAAGGACTGTTACCAAGGTTAGCACTGATAAAGCTTTAGTGGGGAACTTAGTGCATTGATTTAGTAATTGAAAAGAACACAGCAAGCTGACAATTTCTGCTAGTCAAGTTCCATGTTTGTGGATGGGAAGTTTGCTCATCATCTGTAATTAGTATATTTATTGAGTTAGGTGATGCTACTCAATCAAATTCCAGAATGTTTAACCATCTAGTAATTGGTGGGGGAAGAAAAGAACATGCAATGAGCCTGATTTTATAGAACAGTCCTTGAAGATTATACAAGAAAGAATTACATAATTCTGAAAAACCAAGCTGAGTGAAGGTGTGTGTGGAAATATGCATAACAAGAAAACAGTGTAACAGAGGTACTGACTCTGGGAATTCTTAGTCTGCTGGGCACCATAAAAAGCCTTAATGTTGTATGTAAAAGCACACGGAGTACCTTATACTCTCAGCATTGAAACAAATCCAATTCTTTCAATAATGAAGAACAGAAAGGCCATTTCTGGAACTAGAAACTGTCTGGAGTAGTTGTGGCTACTATTTGGAGTAGTTTTAACTTCCCACTAAAGTAATTTGTGTAATGCAAAATACATTTTTCATAGTATATCTGAACTCTGATAGTTCATACTTTTCATAGTATATCTCTATGTGGACAGAGAACACTTTTTTAAAAATTAATTTTTTTTATATCATGATGGGCTCATCTGTTCTATTACCTGAAAGCTGAATTTGTATAACTGACAATTCAGCCTAAACCTTATTTCAGTCAAGGACAAATACTTTTGTAGGAATTATAGATGACTCTTACTTTTCTAGTAGCATTTGATAGAAAGTGTTACTTTGGCTTAAAGGGAAAATAACAAGGCACAGTCTTGTGTATGAGTCTCGTGGCAAGAAGGAACCTGTATGAACATTGAGTTTGAAGAATATCAGACAGCAATGCAGCTAACAGCTGCTGGATGTATATTTAGGATGACATAGAATGTTAAGCAGTAAAATTGGGATGATGCATCTAAACCAGACAGGAGTGTCTTTGGAAAAGGGGGATTGAATTAAGCCACAGAAGGTGCTCAGAATGAATCCAGTGACAGAAGAAATGTTGTGTCTATGTTGCATAATCTTAAAATTTCAATATTTTTGGATCCAGCCAAACACTTTGTACTTTAGAAAGACTGTTCAAGCAGGTATATAAATAAAAAATTCAGTTATTAATGCACACTAAATATAATAATAAAAATCTGGCTTTCAAAGATGAGAAACCATTAACATGTATTAGAATAACTGCATGCAACTTTCAAATTGGCAAAATGTACTGGGAACAGAGTATTCAAAATTGTTTGCCTGCCACTCATGTTTATCTGCTCATAATTTCTTATTGCATCATGACTGAATCACTTTCATTATTTCTGAGTAGGGAGCCCTCCCAGCTCTCTTGAGACACGTGTCTGGGCACATCAAATGATACAACCATAAGAAAGCCAGGAAGTCAAGGATGAATTCTTACCTTATTCATGTCAAATGTATGAAATACTTGATCAACATAGCTGTCAGCTTCCGGGGTAAGTCCATGTAGATCCAGGACATGTTTAAATTCATGCAGACAAAGTTGTCCAGATGGGCACTCCTTCATAAATTTTGTGTACCAATGGTGAATTTCCATAGCATTAATGTCATCTGCTGATCCACCAGCACCCATTGCATCAAACATACCAGGTAAACTTTTTCAGTATTTATTCATCGAAATGTTGATTCTTGCTTCCCAACAATGATCATTCAAACACCAACACTGCCTTTGAGAGCTACTTTAAACCTCTTACAGATTGCTACCAAGATAGACTAAGTAAATATAGCACCCTAGCAAGATTACTGGTGCCCAGTTTTAGTGCCTTGTGGTTTTATCAGCTGATTACGGTCTTTGTGCACAGTCAGTCTGCAGAGCCTCAGATGAACTGATTATACCATTTCTCATCTTGTGCTGGCATCTGTGGTGCTAAAACTGTTTCAACTGGATGAATATTGAAAAAGCAACATGCAGGAACTTTTAGAGTAGTTTCTAAACCTTCATTTTAGTAATTAAAGCTTCAACCCCATTTTAATACTTGGATACATTTTGTGCAGCTGCTTTGTCGTAACTGACTTTTCATTTTTATTACTTTGGTATATACCTGGATTCAAGTCTTACCTTAAAAATCAAAACTGTAAAACAATTTAACTTGGATAACCTGAAAAAAACTCAAAGCAGCTGTACACTAAGCATAAAAAACTTGCCATTGTCTTTAGACAACAGTTCTACAAGCATCCAAGTCTTCTGTTAGCTATTGTTGTTCTAAAAATTGCTCCCTCACTGCCACTGCTCATTCAATCCCATCTTTTCCATTCCCTTAGGCCAGACAAGTTTTTGTGCTTGCACTTGGCGTGTAAGAAGAAATGCAGGAAAAAGCTTGCAATAATATTGAATAGTAATAAATATAGCTAGCTATATTTACATTTACATTTTTACATTTTTACATTGCATGGTCTCACAAAGCATTGGGTTCAACAAGAGAACAGATAAAACAAAAGTGGAAAAGGGTGGCGAGCAGTAGAGGGGGTGCAGTACTTCTGCTTCTCCTGATTCAAATTGTTGGTGGAAACTTGTAGTGTCATAGTATGTATGCTGTACTGAAGTACATAGAAGTCTACTGCAGCATTTAAGCCTTACAGTGTATACTATGGTATGCAGTAGTAATGGTAGAATGTAAAAATACAACTGTGACACTTAAGCCTGCTGCAAAGGTGTTGTCTCACCAGTGGCACTCCAGTGGTGTTTTACAAGAGGACAGAGAGCATCACCTGAGCAGCATTTCTCTGCAGAGGACAGTCTGGTTGCCTTGGAGTGCTGTGTAGCTGCATGAGATGAATTTTCCTCTGGGCTTAGCTTCATGCAGATTCAGTGGCAAAAGCAGTGTCAACAGTCATGAGAGATGAATTTGATCTTAAAACTGCAAAGAAACTTCTTAAAACTGCAAAGAAACTGAACACTAGTGCCGGGCAAGTCACAAGACCTGTTTTCCAGGTGCCAGCAGGGATGAGCGGTGGTGCAACTGTGGGGTGTGAGCAGTGAGGGTGGCATAGCCTGACGGGCAGGCTGCTCATGCTGCATGAGGTTTAGGGCAGACCCTATGCCATGGCATGCAGGTTTACATGGTCATGCAGCATTTTGAACTCAGTCTAATTCTTTAGGCAAGCAGAGAGCTGTGACATGCTAATTATGTAAGATAAAATTTACAAAATATTTTTCAGAAATAAGTACAAGCCTTCACTGCAAAAGGACAATAAGCTGGACTGTCACTGGAACAGACTTTTAACACATATTTGTAACCACATTGCATAAATGAGAGTCCACAGCCAGTCAGGGCAGTGCTGCTGAGGAGGGACAGAAGGGAGAAAAAAGGACACTGGAGGACTTCAATAGCAACATATACTGTAGCTATCATTAAAAGGTGGGTTTTTTTTTAATCTCTAGTGTTTCCTTGTATCACTTTCAGCAGTTACCCCAGAGCAGTAATAGCTGCCCACTAATGTGCTGTCAGTTATAAGATCAAGACCTTCAATATTGAGAAGCAGCAGGGATTTTCTGTATGAAATACTGAATAAAAGCAGAATAAATCTGAAACATGTGAATTGGTATTTGGAAATACCGCTCTTCAAAATATCACAGGCAAAGAATGTTATATTTGTAATAAGCAAGACTAGCAAGCAAAGGAAAGGTAGCATAAAGCAGCAATCTTCAGTCTTTCATGGTTCATCAGATCTAAATTTTCAATAGCTAGGAACTGGAAATACTGACACAGAATCTTCTAGATGTATATCTACCAAATTTCTTGTTCAACGAAAAGAGGAAGGTTTTGCAAACTCAGATGTTACTCAGACTTCATTCCACCCTCTCTTCCCACAGAAATAATAGCAGTATTCAAAAGAAAAAAAATCAAAGGTTTGAACTATACATTTCAGAACCCATACACTTTTTTATTTTTTTAGGAAATACAGGGATCTGCAATAATTTTTTTACATTTTCGTTTTCAAACATTCTCAAGAAACCCCAGCAAAGATGCAAGTATCAAAACCTACGTCATCTCAGTCACATCTCATTCCTTGAAAACACGTATATTTCTTTCATGTGGCATGGAAGACTCTCCTAACTCTGTTGTGATTGTCCTTTTGGAAGACAAGGTTAAAATGTCAGAAAAATCTACGTTTACTTAAATAATTCTTCAAGATAATCATCAAGCCATTCTAAAATATCTGTTTGATGAATCTGAAAAAAAACCCCTTGAATTTTGCACATTTGGCAAAATAAGCATATGAACAAGCATGAGATGCTTACCAGTTAAAGTCATAATTAAAAAAGAAGTAAGATAAAACACCCAGAAGATTTAACAAAGCAGTGCAATAACCCAGAATAAAATGGAAACATGGAAGCTAAGACTTAGGTGCAAATAGGAGAAGAAACTGCTTTTAGAGGAATTTTGTTGGCCATGGTCCTATTAGAATAGCTTTACTGAGGGATTATAGTGATGAAGCACACACAGATTAGAAGAGCTATGCTGGCAACACTGTTCTTTTTAGGTATTTAATATCCCTCACTTTCACTCTGAGGAGAAGTTACTTCTCTATTTAAAGCACAATTTTCTCAGATTTATTGCATCTCCATGTCCAGGTTAGCTGGGCCATTTCTTCATCTATATTACCCTTCAAGTGAAGTCCAGAAGTAGAATGAGGGAGAATGCTGAAGGAGAGAAAAACTTGCATTGTAGGTCTGCAGGCAATGCCATACAAAGGGTAGGGAAGGCAACTGGAGGAAGAAATGAAACAGGCAGCAGAGAGACTGACAGGACCTTGAGAATGTAAGGCACTTCAAGAAAGGATGATGAAAAAATTTGTATTAAATTCTGCCATAAACATGAGGTATAAAGAGAAGCTGAAATTTTGCATCAGAGTAAAAACTAGAATTTAATTCCAAAGAATTTAATTCAACATCAACAGTTGCACAGAGAAACCTATTGCCTCAGTAATGCCTGTATCAAAGATATACCATGTGCTTATTTTCCAGTGGATAGGATGGAAAAAAACCCCATCCAGGTTACACAGAACCTGTCAGCACTGTTCCAGATGGCACCTGCACTTAGATCTTCATATGTGATAGTGGGAACTCAAAGTTATTGACACAGGCTGTGAAACAAAAGATCCTTGAGGGTCTGATAAACTGTATATAGGAAATTCTAAGTTTTCCATGGATGATGCTACAAAATATAGGGGAAAGTTTAAGGAAGCATTTGAAACATAAAATTGCAGACAATGAGAACAACAATATCAGGATAGAGAAAGCCACATTCTAGAGAGAAGCTTCAAGGGACTAAACTCTGACCCCCACTTTCCCCCACAGCTAAATTCTTACTAAGTCTTTCTCAGTGTTCTGTCTCTGCAAGACACAGGAATAAGACGTTTGGGCTTAGGGATGTAGGAAGACAACACCGTTGAGAAATTTTATCTGATCCCTTTACTACAGTGACAGGCAATGATCTCAGCTGTAGCTATAAAAATCACGGGTAACTGATCTGAAAAGTCTTTAACCTCAAGGCAGTCTTTCTGGAATTCTTTGGAATATTCCTGAAAAGTAATATGAGAAAGAATCAGATTTCTTTAAAAAAAAATAAAATTTGTGCAATTATAATGTGGAACTGACTAGCGCAATGTGGCACAGAGGCTAAATGTAAATATGAGTTAACTAAAAAATTAGACAATTTCATGGAGGAAAATCCCGTTTAACCCACTTGTTTTACTTAGTTTTTCACTGAATGGCCATAGGCTGCTGGAAGCTGAAAGCATAACTGAGGGGTACCTGTTCCCTAGGCACATGCTCCTGGCTATTGCCAGAGACAGGACAGTGGATCTGAAGTATCTTTGACCTGTCTAGTGAAGTGTGGTTATTTTTACACACCAGACATGACCCAGAGAGTGTTTAAACGGCTTATCTTTATCCAGATGGTAGTCTGACTGAAGATCAATCATCTTGTAAAAAATTTTGGTGTTATGAAGGTCCTGTCTTAGATGGATGTCTGGGTACAATGCAGACAAATCCAGTTTATTTTTAAGTTGCATATTTATCATAAAAACATTGATAATAAATTATATTTTCTGTACAGTTCTATTTGCATGTCCCCACCATTTTTTTCACACAGGTTTAATGCTTTTTATTAGGACACTTTCTATTTTAATTTACTTGTAAGATTCTCAGTGTGCTTTTATGTGAAAATATGCAACTCTGAATACACTGCAATAAACCTGTAAATTAGTGCCTTGTTATGGTGTTAGGTCCTATACCTGTTTTCTTAAGTGACAAAACAATACATATGCAGAAATCTGCCTACTACCAAAATCATGAAGCATACAGGGACAAAACAGCTACTAATCTCAGCTGATAATTAATTTGTTGTGGTTCTCAAACTTCATTAGATGCCTTTTAAAATTAGTTTTGTAAGTGGTTTCTACATTGTTGTTAAGGTTACTTAAGTAATATTCTAATGCTACTAAAGCCCTTTATAAAGTATTAAGGTGACACCATTAATCCATAATCTTTCTGGGACTCTTACACAACACACACTATTCTATCTTAAAAAAAAAAAGAAAAAAACAAAGAAAAAAACCTGCAAAAGGAACTGTGCCTTTTCCTCTACCCTAAGTGGAAAAGAGAGATAGGATAAATAAAACTTAATTCTCCTTCAGAAGGATACCAAATATCATAAAATTCACCAAAAGGAATTAATGAAACAGTTTAACAATTAATATCCATGAAGTGGTTATACAAACAATTTGAAGAATATACATAACATGCTTAGCACTCAGCCTTGAAAAGAAATCAAATTTTGATTTCATAGCAGTAATTGCATGTAATTGGTCAGTCCCTCCCTGGGTTTGAGACTGGAATTACCTAAATGGTAGGATTAGTGCAATGTGAACAAGCAGAGGATTCCTGGCACACCAGGCATCATGTTCCCTCTGAGCACAGGGACACAGAGGGACTCAGTGGGAAACAGGAGCAGGTTCAACTCCAGGGGATGTCTCCCTACAGATAATGCATAGACAGACATCTATGCTGTTTGTATCCATCTGTGCTTATAGATGGATATGCTGTTAACTCTGGAAGCCCAGGACCAGCCACACTTTTCTTCTTTTGTTCAATAACAAGAAATATTTGAAAAGTAAATGTAATTTACTCTGTGAAGGCACTTCAGTAATTCTACCATTTTTCCACTCAGGCTACTAAGTTTTCCATGAAAAGCTATGTTTGCAACTCACAGTTTTGCTGCAGTTTCTAAGCATGGTCTGCTTTGAAGTTATGGTGATGGATATAATTTTTTCTCTTTCATTTTTAACCAGTATGAAATAGTCTTTAAAATCTAAACAGACTCCTTTGTTTTATATCCTAGACAACAGCAACCCTGAACTCCCTTTAAAATGTATTTGTACTGAGAACTCCTATAAATATTCATCAGCATGTAGATAATGACTAGCTATTTAACTCACTGTGGTTAATAATCTATAACAGAGACATGCAAACAGCAGCCTGTAAGGTAGACCCATGGTTCATGTCTGGTCAACAGTAACTGATGCAGAGTGGACTCGTGATTACAGTAACTTGCTTTGTAGCATATCCAAAACATGAACCTTTGTCCAGCCACAGTGTTGGTTCAGGCTGAAAAAAACTTGTAACTTTTTCACTTGTTTTACTGTCAGAAGGACTCTAAGTAGTTGAGAGCAAGGTTTTTTATAGGATAGGACAAAGAAAACAAAAAGAAAAGTGGTATATTTTTTATCTTACCATCAGCACTTGGTATTACATCCTGAGAGGCAATATACAAAAATAAAACCAGCATGGAATTTAATTTAAATGAAAGATGTGTGAAGATCTTTCAACCTTTTATAGTTTAGATTCCTCAAGAAGAATTTCATCATCACTGTGATATGCAGCACTGACTGGGCTCAAAAGTTGTTTCATGTCACCTCAGCAATCTCAAGATAATTCCTGGCTGCTGTAATTCTTGACAAACTTTATGAAAAAATATCAGTAGGAACAAGATTTATTCAAATGTTTTTTTAACCAAGTATTTATCTGTGTTTTAATCTGAAACAGGACTTACAATAAGAAGCTGTACTCTTTGAGTAGGAAAGCGCAATCTCAGTGCATTGAAAAGAGGAATGTACATGCTTAATCAGCACATGCAGTTAAAATAAAGGCACAGGAAATATATTCGAGCTTAGAAAGTAAAGATCACTGTTTCCAGAAAATTTTGCTGATAAAATAAAAGTGCATGGTGTTCCAAAGCTGTCTGAAGGTTTAATTTCATAGAAAGAAATGAGCTCTTTACCTTAAAAAGTGGGGGTTACATATTCTATTTGTGAAACCAAGTAGGTTCCTCTCAGCCATTATACTTAGGTGAAAATAGAGACTTCAACTGAACCTCCAAATCCGTGAGGTGACATTTTCATCTGTTCCAAACTTCTGTTTTCTGAGAGAATACAATGTCCACTGAACTGGTAGAAAGTATCAGGAAGATATGGGGTGATAAGAAAAAAAATCTTATCCCCTAAAAATCACATTTTCAGCACACAACAGTGAGCATGAGGATTTTACCAAATTCTTTTCCATAACACATAAAAATTGAAAAAAGTATTCCAAGTACTCCAAAGTTCATTTACTTACTAAACCAGGCCTCTTGCTTGCAAAACACTTCACAGTGAAATATGTGAACTATTTTTGACAGCAAGAGCAGTTTGCAAGAGCATGGAAAACTGACCTGTAATAGACTAATTTTACTTCTCTCACATTTCTTAAAAACCATCACATTGATGTGATTTGTCCAAGACTCAAGATACACCTCCTAGAGAAATTCCTCTCAAGCTGAATATTTACTCAAAAATAATCTCCCAGTAACACAAGTCTGAAGTAAATATACACAGGTAGTAAACTTTCCCAAGGCTACAAGACAGCATAGGACAAAATATAAAAAGATTCCTGAAAAAAAATCTCTGTGTTTCTTGGGCCCCTGATGGGGAAGCAATTCAAAATTTGCATGAAAATGTCTGATCTTTGCCTTTCACATTATAGGCTTCTGAAAGCATTTACTTTTAAATTGAATTAGCAATATGCAGAAGCTGGAGAAAAGCAGCTTATTAACAGGGGCAGAGTGAACTGAAGCTTCTCTGAATGGTGCTGTATTCCTGTCTTCTGAGTTTATTGTACATCTACATAGTTGTAGAAACAAGTGGGTAGCAATTTGTCCACAGAGGAAAAACATGACAACTAAACATGCAACATGGAGTGCTAGAAATAATCTAGCTGAGTAGCTATACTTACCCAGAGTGACTTCTAAAGTGTAACAATTTCTGTTGTAAATGATTGTGGTGGGCTGTCTATGGCCAGCTGCCCGCTCAGCCGCTCTCTCATTCTGCCTCCTCAGTAGGACAGAGTAAAGCTCAGGGGTCAAGATAAAGAGAGGGAGATTGGTCACCAATTACCAAATGTCATGAGCAAAATATGACATGGAGAAAATTAATTCAGTTAATTCTCAATTAAAAAGGAGTACCATGCTGAGAAAGAAAGACAAAGTAAGTCAGTCAGAACTTTTATGGAGAAAGATTAAAATCATACTCACAAAGTGTGCTTCCAAGACTTCAGTGCACACCATTCCGTTAGAAGAACTAGCAGAAAATTTCCATAATGGGCAGTTTCTAATTTAGTACACTTTAAAGTAGCTGCAAACTTCTCAATTTTATGATAATTCTTTTTTTTTTTCCAACCAGCTGTATGAAATGGCATCTGGCATCCACAGTGTGTAATTTACTGTGATTAAAATTAAGGAACTGGACTGCAGGCCAACTCTTTGTGCTATCCAATAGGTCTTCACTATGTGTCTGTGCTATCTGAGGCCATCAATGTGTCTTCCACACATAGTGAGTGGAGGAACAGGAAGCTTTTTTATTGTAATTTTTCATCAATGATGGAAAAGAGTCCATGCTTTAAAAAAGCAATGTTTTTGAATGATTTCAGTAATTTTTTTCTAATTTAGATACTGTTTTATTTCTCTCAGAAAATGACTTATGTTAATTATATTAACAATCTTAATGAGGTAACGGGACACAGCAGCTACATTCATTGGAAATGTCACCATTTTGGTAATAAATACCTTTAAAAATTATATCCCCACTTTTTTACTTCACAAGTTGATAATTGTTAAATAAGAAAACCTGTTTAAATTTTGACTTTTTAATCTTAGTTCCTGCCTGTATTTTCTTCTTTAATTCAAGAGGAATATACTAAACTATACTTTATCCAGTGATTCAGTGTGAAAATCTCCTGGAGAGCAGAAACCTGCTGTGGGACCAGGTGGTCTTTAGACCTGACCTAGAGATTTTTGGTTTTAAGGATAAATGTTAACAGAAGTGTGGAATATGTCCCTTATTCTGTCATTTGCTTAGTATACCACTTCTTTTTGTTTCAGGAGATAAACAAGCTGAAAATATCTAACCTGTTTTGCTTCTGTCTTCAGAATCTGACTTAACACTTTGCTTTTTACTACAGAGCAGACAGTTTCAGGAGCAAAATCTGCCAAGTGAGTCAGTTTGGTATTTTATTCCCTATGTGAGTGAAACACATAGTGCATGATGAGCCAGACTAAAAATGGAGTGGAGCGAAAGAGAGTTGCAAAGAAAGTTTACGTAGCACTGCTGTCACAATGCATCCAGTTTAAATTCTAAGTGCAATGTTTCAAAGGTATGTTCTCCAATCCCCATTCCTCCTCCAAATCTGGTAGAAACACAGCACGGCCAAAAACTTACACAATTTCCTGAGTGCTGAGTTCAGCACTAAACCAAAGATTTCGTCCCTCATCCAAGGACAAACTACTTGCAGCTTCGCTGTTAATTCAACTCACTGTCCATAAAAAGGAACAGTCTTTCAGGCCCTGAAAAACAGTCCTGAACACCCACAGGGGGCTATTACTGGCTTCAGAGACAGACATAAGAGGTAGTAAGAGATGAAAATCCTCATTTCACCCTGCTAAATCCACCATTACACTATGGCAATGTGACAGGAAAAGAGCCAAATACCTGCCACTTTCATCCTACTGAAGTGCTGAAACCAGGATTAAAGTTATATAATGTTGTAAAATAGGAATTCAGCGTGCGAAGGGAGGAATCTCTCAGTTCCTTTCCTTATTATAATCATTGCTCACACAGCTGAACAACACTGTCCCTACAGGAACAAATAACAGCCAAGTCCTCAAAACTGCAACTCTCAGCCAAACACAGACTTACAAAAGCACACTGCTAGGTGATCTCTACACACTTGAGAATTTCTGCTTAGAGCAAAGCTTCAAGGGCACATATTCCAGACAGGTGAAACCTTGATCAGAGGTTTACTATGTTCTGGGTATTTTGCACAATGCTCAAACTTTCTTTGTATTTGTGCATAAGGCTCTGAAGCACAAAGTGAGATTGGATTCAAATTCACCTGCATACAATATGAGCACATTAGGATTGCTTAAGTATGTATGTAGAAAAGCTTACCTTAAATGAGAGGCTGACATTTCCAACGTTCTCTTTCACATGCGTAGGGAACAACCCAAGATCCCATGAATGCTGTAACTGTGCCAGCTTCCCATATAATAGTACAGACTTCTTCAGTAAACTAAACAAGCTCAGAACAGAACAAAAATAAAGTCAGAGGTGGCCTTCCTATTGCCTTCTTAGCAGTTCACATGCTAAAGCTGCCACAGTGTCAAAATAAAACTTGAAATCAGGGAGACCATACTGTCGTTAACTTTGAGTCAAGGCTGTGGAAGTAGGTGAAGCCTTTACTAGGCTGAGGGCTCTGATCCCAGGGCTCTTGACTAGGGAACTCTGGTTTTCTTCAACCCTGCAGCACAATTCTAAAGCTCACTTGGCCCTCAGAGCAGGGAGTAAGGAAGGGATGGCTACCCCAGCCACTTCAGCCAGCAGAGAGTGCATTTAGAGGGGTAAGAGCAAAGTGAAAGCAAAGGACTGACTTGCTTGGTAATAGGGTCAAGTAGTTTTGAGTCCTTCCAAATGATGCAAGTACTAATACTTCTCAGGAAGAGAAAGAGTTGGAAAAGTTTGAAAGAAGCAGAGTGAAAGCAGCTCAGGTATCAAACATCTGCTTTTGCTTTGGGAGCAAGAGTATATGTTTCTTGAAAAGCTTGGTCTCCTTGACAACCTGGCTTTGTAGGGTAGAGTGTGATACATAGAGTGTAAGCCAGGAAAATGTTGATTAAATCATCTGTTGTGCCTGCTGGAGTCCAATAGTATCAGTCAGGGATGGACAGAAGGCATCCTTCAACATAGTCTTTCACCCAACAGGAGAGAGGTACTTTTGTACTATGAAGACAAGTAAATAGAGCTGTAAATTTTATTAAAGAGCAAATAAGAAGTAGTTGGTGGAATGAAACTTTAGAACTTAATTAACTTAAACATGCAAAAGCAAGCAATTAACAGGCGAATAGGTACTATTGCACAAAAATAAGGAAAATGGGAAACACACTAACATTTTTAAGAAACTTCTAGTGTTATATATTTGGTTTTTTTTTTAGTGTTGGATATTTTACACTAAAACATCTAGTATTCAGTACTGACAAGCTAATATTCTGACTGTTGCCATCTCCAGAAAAAATAAATTACTTTGAGAAATCTGCTAAAAATAAAGCTTTACTTGGTGCACTTCCTTTCAGTAACTTTTAAGAGAAGCACGTAAGAACGTTCGAAGCAACAATTCCTGGTTTTGACACACATAGTAAAGTGCAGAAATTGATACTGCATACAGCAGCAGTTCAAGATACCACATAAAGATAAATGATTGAGGCGCTGCAGAAAAATTATATGTCCAGATACTGCCTCATTCTGATATAACATTATTTTAATACCTGCATTAGTGTTACTGAAACACCTTTTCCATTTATCTTGCCCTATGCAGCCACACTCTATGCATCTTCACACACATTCATCCAGCCAAGAGCAAGACAGTTGGCTGAATGGTACATTGCATTTAACAACTCTGACAGGGCTTGGTTCTGACATCCCACACCCCAGCCTAGGGAGTCTTATTATAGCAAATTTATGAGAGCAGATGCTGCTCCAAGCCTTGCAAGACTACGTGTTGAGTCTGACACACTGGAGTTAAGCAGCTACATTTTCTCACAGCTGCATAAAGTAGCAATTATATTGTTCTAACTACATGCTAAAAATGTACCACTGAAGCTAAGCTAGCATGATTAAGGGATCTGAAACCTTGGACAAGCCCTTGACTTTAATATATGGGGTGAACAGCAGGGTCTTGGCAAAACCCTTTCTGGCTTTTTTTGGCAGTTTAGGGAATGGGCATTTAATCACTGCTTATAAAATCTTCCCTCAGAAAATAAGTGAGGCTGCGTTTTCATCAAGAATGTCAGATTTATTGTCTTAACCCTATATTTATAAAATAAATTACCAGGAAATTAAGAAGAACAAGAATAAACAAGAATTCTATAGCTATCATTTACATGAAGAGGCATTTATTTTCAGAAAAATTTTGCACGTAAAATTATGACTAGTTTTGTAAAATTAGCTGCACTTGTGATTTAAATCTTTAAAAGAATAAAAAAAAATCATTTCAATGGGTATGGAGGGAAAAATCCCATGCAGATGACTCAATCAAGATCACGCTCAAATCTAGGAAAAGCCTCATGCTGTAGTAAGTCTTCAGTCTCATCTTGAAGCAAAGTTTGTAAAACACCATTTACAATAAATGCAAATTTTCTATGTGCTAATCTACCTAAATTTTGATTAAAAATATGGTTATAGCTAACAAGAGTCAGGTGCTACTGGTTCATCAGGTGCAATGTCATCCTACTTTGTTTCTATTTTCATCAGAAACAGATCCACTGAGGTTGATGGATTTAAAATAGCAGAGCTGAGGTGTAAATATTTCCTTACTGGTTATTTCCCATTTCAATTCAACTTCAGACATTTTCAGACACCAGCTCATCATTATTATGAAACAGATTATGACACTGTCTTTATCTTGAACCCCAAATTTTTCTCACTTTTCCCATTCTCTCCTCTGGCTCCTATGGGTTGGAAGTGGGTGAGGATGTGAATGAATGGCTGGTTGGTACACAGTTACTGGCCACAATATAGAACAAATATATATATCTATATAAGCACACACTAAACATTTTAATAGAGATGATGAAAAAGATCAAGCTTTTTGCAAGTGCTTTGACTGACTTTATTATCTTAAATATGTCTATCTGCTGACAGTTAATAAATAACATCATAAGCAGATGTAGAGGCCGCTAAGAGAAGTAATTGAACCGATGCAAGCAGAAGAACCCTGTTCACAGCTGCTGTGAAAAGCTGACTGAAGCAGCTTAAACCTCCCACCCAACAGTCCAAGGCAGCATCAGCTCATCCTCTTCACTCATTCTGCCCTTTGACATGCAAAGTCCAAAAGGAAGAAGCAGAAACAAGACCAGGAAAAGCAGGGAAAGCACTCAGCTGGGTGCAGACTATCAGAGACAGAAACTGAATCACCTGTTTGATCAGAGGTATAGACTCATACTAGGCTACAATTTCCTGTCATTTATGCATAGCACATAACTGCTTCCACTGCCCTGTTTTACTGCCTATGGAAAAGTGACTGGGTAATTTCACACTTGCTCTTAGATATTAGGTTTCGTATACCAAGTTTTATCTTAGAGTATACTTTGAGAACTGTTATAGATTTCAGAAGAATAGGGATTTGTAAGAGGCCTTTATTATAGAGGTGATAGGAGTTACCATCTGAGAACAGTAGAGGTTTTTCACAATGTAATTGGCATTGATTATCTTCTATCTATGTGCACTCTTGCTTATCAGTACAGATGCCATGGAAAGATGGTTTTATGAAGTGTTTTTAAACAGTATTGTAACTTTCTTTGCAGTGACAGAAAGTTGATTGTCACCTACAATGAAATCAGATCAGCCACAAAAATTAATCACAGATCCATATGTCTGATAGAGGAGTCATGGAAAGTCAAGAATTATTAGCTCTCAAAAGGAGACAGAGAAGCTTTTAAAACAAAACAAAAAATCCCCATGAAAACAAAACAACAAAAAAACCCACCAGAAAACAGAACCAAAAAAACCCAAACTACAACAAAAATCCAAACCCAACAGAAAAAACTCACCTCAAGTCTCCCAGAATTAAAGAAGATGTAAGAAAAAACCCCCAAAATGCTGAGTGCTGTTACTGCATCAAAAGGATCCAGCAAGATGAAGAGCACTAAAAGCTCTTGTTTGTATTGTGGCCACAGTAAGTTCTCAATTCAGTTTAGACAAGCCTTAGCTATGGCATTTCCCTGGAGTGTGCTGATGTGGCTAATGCCAAAAAGGCCCAACAGATGATTAAGGGGATGAAGAAAGGAAGCAATGTCATGCTTTCGAAGGAAGGAAAGGATCAAGACAGATGTAACTTACTCTAGTTCTTAACAATACATTCCTACAAATAGAAAGCAATACTCAAGCTATTATTGTCACCATTCAGGCATGTGAAAAGTATTAAAAGTAATGAACTACCTATCTGAACACATAAGAATGAGGTAAAGCACGTTATAATGATTATCACACATTTCAGCTAGTCATGAAACAGGGATAATACATGTTCTGCAAGCTATCCATCAAACCTATCCCACATTATTCCACCTGACAGATTAAATGGCTGATCTCAGTGAATGTAAAATTACCAGATACCCAGGAACTTAAGAAGACTCAGCCCAGTTTTCACAAAGAACTTGGGCCTAGTAGTAGTGAAAATTATACCTCCTTTTATTCTGCCAAACTGCTAGAGTTTGCATGGCTTGAAACATAAAAATGCGACAAAGTCTATGTCCAGAGAGCCAGGCAAAGAAATGCAAATCAGAGTGTAAGAGGTGTATAGGTGTTTTAAACAAACTGAGACAGTGGCATAAGACCTAACTGAAGCTCACATGGAATCAGAAAAGATAAGCATTGTGAGGGTGGCATATCTGGAGAGAATTATGCAGTAATTTTGAAAAGTTAATAATTAACTATGTGAAGTGAGTTTATAGCTATTCATCATTTATAGGACAACCAGAATAATATCTAAGCAGGAATTAAAGACAAATTGGGATCAAATGATACAGAGTGGATAGAACTTGTGTCATGGTAAATCCTTGATCAATAAAATAAAAATTTTAGTGTAACACAAAAAGGTGTCCTAATAATGGAGTTGGTTTAGCAATATTAAGTACTGTGTATAGACTCAACTTTTGTTTGCACCTCAGCAGCACAGGCCCTCTATTACAGAAAGGAAACAGCAAGTGGCAATTTTATTTGTAAATGTTCTGGTAAGATATGAAAACTCAGGCCAGGTGATACTAATTTATAATCCATCTCTATCATGCATGCTGCCTCTTAAAAGTTACCTTATTGCATATAGTAAAATTCAGTTGCAGGAAAAACATGGAACACAATGTTAAAGAAAATAACGTAACTATGATTCATCTTGACCAAAAGGACTGCAATCTAAACAGCTTCCAGGGATATCCCCCCAAAATGGATGAATCCAAGGTCTGATAATAAATGACATACACCCTTGGAGCCCTGCTCAGTGCCAAACTGTGTATCCCTTATGAGAAACAGTTGTGTGCTATAAGCACTCAGAACTCTACTGACATTTAGTTTAATGGAAATATTTTGCTTCCACTCAGCTCAGGAATGTTCTGCTCTTAAATTGACTGCTAATTCCTGCTGCAAACTTACTATCCATCCCTACTGCTGTTACAGAAACTGCTCCGTGTTTTCAAAGTCCTTCTCTTTCTCCACCAAAGGTGCCAAAAATTGGTGCAGATTATTTTTGTTCAATTAAAAATGACATTAGGATTTTTTAATACTCTTTGAACTCCAGAAGTCCCATTCTGTACTACAGTGAAATGCTTCAACAAATTTATTAACATTACCTGTTAATACCGTCTAAACTTTTCTTGATTTATCTTCTTCTTTTGCTCCACCTTCTTGATTCTGGAGTGTTCAATTCACACTATTTTCAAGAAACTACTTTTCCTGCATTTCTTTATAATTTTGCAAATTAGCCTCTGGCTATCAAAATTCCATTTCAGAAAGTTAATAACTATTAGATGTCTTCACCTCCTATATATGATATTTTTTTTTCCTGGAAGAAGACAGAGAGAGAAAAAGAAAAACTTACTATTTAGAGGGTTTGATATTTTTTAAAGTTGTTTAAATTTGTATAACTAATTATAAGAAATATTAATTGAAGTTATCTATCAGATTTGTAGGTTGACTTTCACTGCCTCCCCCACCTTATGTTTTCAAGAACAAGTCAGCACTTTAAGACAGATGATCCACAAGTAATTAAGGCAAATGATAGCCCAAGCCAGAGATTTAGAGTGCTCAGTCACCATATTAAGGGTATTACTGGCTTTAAGACATTGAAAGTCCATTCATGCTACTTTTCCTGCCACAACACAACTTTTTATCATGCTTTACAAGAAATTTGGTAAATTCATATTTGTGCACAACTGCTCAATCCTCAATGGTAGTACAGTACTGTAAGACACCAGTTTAACAAATGGGGTTTTTTAAGCAGCAGGTAGTTGAGCATCACCTCTGTGTTCAGTTTTGTTATGATTTATTCTTGTACAACAGCTCTAGTATTTTAATGAAATTCTTCACACAGATAATTTCTGGATCACTGTTTTTCCACATCACGGCATCCTCAGTTCATAAAACAGGTGTTTTCCTTTAGATTGGGAAGAGGTACTGGAAAAATTATATAGGAAACAAGCTAGCCTGGAGATATTTTTACCTTAACAACATGTATCTTGAATGCCTTCACAATCTGAAATCAATCCCTGGATATCTCCTTTCTGTGTAACTTTGCAGAACACGTTTCTTTTTGAAAGAGGTCTTGAATTTCTTAGAGGACATTCCAGATGTGACTTACACCTCTATGCTGGGGTGCATGGAAGAGATCTTAAATTGCATTTCTGGGGAAGGAACATACCTCTGTGCTAAAACATCCCAGTTCTGATTTTATCAACAAACTTTCAGTATAGAGGCCTTTATCTTTAAAGCACCATTTTCTTGTGCAACACCCTGCTTGCAGTTTTCATAGAAAAATGTGGGTGTAACTGGATGCTTTTACTTTTTGCTAAGTGACTGCTACAGAAAAAAAAGTTTTCAATTAACAGCTTATTGGCTGGCAAGCCTTTATCTTCTTGATAGCACTTAGGTTAATGACAAGTTAATCTTCCTAAGACAGATCTGACACACCTCTTTTTAAGGAAATCAGAAAACAAATAAAATGCTAATCAGTTCACACGTGGCCACATAATTCCTCTCTACTACTTGCTCTTAATATGACCAGGAATTGTTTTATCAGGTTAAACCAATATTGCATGTAATCTTCAGCAGGAGTCAACAACAGGGGAAAGCAAATAAACCAGCAAGTAAACAATCAAGGTGCTCCTACTCAACATACTCACCGTGAAAGGAGGAAGAATGCAGTGCAGGAAGATATATTTTTCCCCAGCCTTTTTGAGTTATCAGTGTGCATCCTGAAGCATGAAGACTGACAGCACCAAGAAGTTTTTATCCCAGCCAGTTTAACTAAAAGCATTACTCACATCATGCCTTATAATTTAGACTTGTACTAGTATACAGCTTTATTTACTGCTCTCTGACATTTTATGTCTTCTAGCACAACACAGAAATGTTGGGCAAGTTGAATTATAGGACCTGTAACAACACATTATTTTCCCAGTTTTATATACATAAACATTCTTTTAGGAATGAAATCTGTAGTGCTTGAGGCCTGGTCTCTCTTCAAGGCAAAGCCACTTATTTAGTTCACACATACACCCTTCTCCCATCTTTAATCTTTGAAAATGCAAGTGAGGGTGGAATTTTCAGCCACCAGAAATAAAAGTGGTTCTATCTTTTTGACACTTGAGGGAATGTGAGGACAATATAATTAAAGAAAAGTTAGGATTTTTGTTCTGAATAAAAAATGCTAACAAAGCACTGTGAGCTAACTGAAAAATTGCTTGGGAGCTATTCTAATGGAAAAACATAAATATAAACAAATGTTCAGAATAGCAATGCAATTACTCCTTTTGTCAAAAGCGTGACCTATAGTATCACAGCATTAAGAGCCTATTGGCAGATCCAGGAAGGTTAATCTTGAGTTGATCCAATCACTATAATAAAATTACCATCACAGAAGATGAGCGTCATCATTATTTGTGAGCTAAAAGATGTGTGGAAATATTTGTGGTTCAACATATGAATGTCCTTTTCCAAAGCACCTGTGTCTTGGGTTGAGCTGGCAAAATGCCAACTGCCCAAGTACAGAGGAAAAAAATTGATTCTCCCCCCCAACCACCCAAGAGAGAAAGAAGAAGAGGAGGAAAACCCCCTCCAAACTAGGTTTATGATTAAACTAACTATATGTATTTATACAGAAAAGAGAAAATTAAGAGAAAACTACAATATAACACGCGCTTACACAAGTTATATATAACAGGAAATAACCTTCCGCTCCCCAGTTAATACAAAGTCTGTTACTCTAGATCTGAAAGTACTCTAAAAGACACTTAGCAAGAAATAGAGTAACAACAAAATGTTTCTACTTCCCTGAAACTCAAACAAAATGCAAGTAGCGGCAGCAGGAGCAGAGGCCTAGCACAGTAGAAGAGCTGTAGCATGTTCTTCTTCTACTTCAGCCATGGTGGAACTGACTTAACACCTCCCACACACCGGCTCTTACCCCCTCTGAGATGATGTTGTAATATGGTATGAATACAACACTACTGCCTAGAAGTCGTCAGCTGTTAGCTAGCCCAGCCCAGCTCAAGTCATCTGATAATTCCAGGCCTAGTCTGAACTTTAACACCTAAATTTTAGGCCTACCTAGCTAAACCCATAACAACCTGCTAATTATACTGTATACCAAACTTGTGCTGCTGAAACTGGTATTTCACACAGACACTGTTAGGGGCAATAAAAAAACCAATGTCTTGCTCTGAACCATCAACTGGTTTCAAAATGAAGAAGTTAAAACTTGTAGTTGATACTTATAATTACAAGGAAACTTTTCAATAAGACATGAAATATGGTAACATTTAATCAGCATATTTACAATTCTAAAATCAGCATGCAGGGTAAAGGTATTAGGAGAGTAGCTTTTTAATACACAGACCAATTTCTCTGTGCTAGAGGGAAAAATACTAATAGTTCCCTGAATAACCACTGTGATAAAATCAGCAAGAACTAACCATGCATTTGTGTTTTGATGTGCACTAAATGTGAGTCAAACAAATGGAGAGTTACATGAAAACAGGTATGTAGCAACAGCAGAAGTACACACTTATTGCTGACAGACTTGGAGATTATTCCAGGTAAGTTAGAACCCACTGCAATGCTAAGGAATGCTTTTTTTTCATTATAATAATTATAAGGAATATAATTATTATAAGGAATAATTTTTGCATTAAAATGTAACCAAACCAACTTAACATTAAATGTTAATTCTTCCTGGAAAGTCAAATGCGTCCTAGAGGATACAGAAGTTTGTGTAACTGCATCTTAGGCTGCTCTTTGCTTGATCTGATTTTTTGAGTCTTGCTTGTGTGGTATTTGACAGAAAGCATTCTTTTTTTACTGTGTTTACTCCATGTGCCTCTGCCTGTCAAATGACAAAGGGAAAACTTGTATTTCAATGACACTCTAGCCTGTGCACATAAATGCAGATCCCCCTGGGGAAAATCAATGGTTCCTTAATTTTTAAAAACTGCCTCAGAACCTGAAATAAGGTTTCTCATATTGTCAGAAAGGAAAACACATTTTAAAGCTAGAGGGGTTTTTGCGAGAGTCCTTTTAAAAACACTGAGAACAATTCCTCCTTCAAGAAACATACTATTCAATGTGTCCAAAGCAAGCAGGATCCAGTTCTTGGTGTCTCCTGACATCAGCCTCAGCTCTAGGATAAACACCTGTTGGAGGTTTGTCTTGCCTTAATTTCTAGGTATTTAGTCCACAGAGCTTTAGTGAAGCAACTGCTTCCTACCATGTTGGCACAGCAGCTGGTCCTGGGAGAGCCCACAGTCTGCTGCATAAAAACTCAAATCAGCATCAGCCCAGGAGACAGGAGGGGCTGTGGTGTGAGGACTTGTGTGATTCTCACCCACACTTCCCAGGAGATATGTGCATCGGCTGTCACACAGAGGTGACAGGGCTCACAAAGAAAGAATAAATATTTACTTCAAATTAGGTCTGGCAAATCACTTCGACAGTATCTTCACAATCTTTAATGTTTCTGAAAGCAGATTTGAAATTGCTTGCTTACAAAAGAAACACTGCAAACAGCAGAGCTAGACCTAAGGTGGGGAATGAGGGACTGTAGTACTGTACCTCAGTAGCATGGGCATGATCCTCATGGTTCAAAAAGAAACAATAGGCTCATCATTCAGGTGATCTAGTTTTCTTCAGACGTGGAAGTCTCTGCCCTGAAGTATGGCACCTTTTACAGCTCCCTTTTTTGCGTGTGGTCTTTTTCCCCCTGCAGTTCTCTGGGCACAGAAACAGAACTGATCCCTCAATATGACCATCCAGATGTTCCTTAGAGAAAGGAAAAGGCCAGCTATACTGAAACCTGCACCACTTCTTTGGCTAGTCAACTTAAGAATTGCCTCAGATTTTACAGAGTAACTCATGAATAAGCATAAATTTTGACCTTTGCTAGTTTCCTGCTAACACTAAATGGGTTTCCAATCAGGTAGACTGTCCCTGTGAGACACAATGTGACTTTTCTGGGGACAAGTTTCTATTTGGCATAATATAAAGCCAAAAGCTGACTGTGTATGTGGAGTATTTTCATTCTTATTCTAACACTGTTTCATAGGTGTTTGTCAGAAAGCATAAAAGCAAACAGTGAAATACATTTGCTCCTGTGGCTCTGCTGCCTCCAGAATGAAGAGCTTGCTGTTTGTAATTCTAACGAAAAAGCCCTCTAGGAAAAAGGTGCATGAAATTTAGGCACTTAATTATATATGCTTGTCATTGAATGGTAAGGGCTCACTGAACTACTGTTCAAAAGGTTAGCAACTGACATTTGAAGTTAATGCTCAGATTCAGCAGGCCCCCTGATGTAGCAGCACAAAGAAACAACACAAATAAGCTGCAACCCCCCTTTCAAAATGACTTCTAATTACCTTTATGAACTTATGGAAAAAAGGTCACTTCATCTGTGGACACCTGCTTTTTCAGAGATGATGCATCCTGGATATGTTCTGGTGACATTATAACACCTCTCCCTACTCCCATGCAGGGCAGCCACATAGACTGCATGCATAGCATTTCCTGGGTGACACAAACACCTGAACTCTGCATTGTCTGCTTTTAGAAAACTTAAGAAATGGTACTATGAGATGCCCCTTCAGTTTTTGCATCTGAAAGGTCTTGAGGTTGTGTGTTAACTAGACTCTCCAGAAGACTGCAAGATGAGCAGAATGCAAATTTATTAAATAATTTATCAAAAAATAGGAATAGTAATATGTTTTAATATGAGAAGTTTGCATAATAAATTTTCATATAGCACACTAGTTGGAAATGGCAATCAAACCTCTTCAGGCCAGTGTTCAAACCGTTGCATTTAATTTAGCAGAAGGTAGTGTAAGCATCTGACTGTCAGTTTTTAGCTCCAACATATCTGGCACAGCAGCACTCAGCGGTGGTGTAACTTCATTCAAGCCACGACAGTCCACAGTCAGTCTCCATTCTCCACCATATAATCAGCTGCCAGACGAAGAGACGCGCTACGCCCTTTTCACCAATGGTTCTTGCCATATCATAGGGAGGAGCCGAAGTGGAAAGCAGCTGTGTGGAGTCCCACCCAACAGGTGGCAGAAGCCACCGAGGGGAAAGGCGAATCGAGTCAGTTTGCAGAACCCAAAGCTGTCCAATTAGCCCTAAACATTGCAGAAAGAGAAAGATGGCCAAGGCTTTACTTGTTCCCACAGACACACAGGTAGCGCGCCACGCGCGCCAACAGAACGGGGCTCACTCTCAGGCCATCCCCTTTTCAGGGGTCATCATACCCTCATTAGGGTCACCATTCCCACACTGGGGTTACTATCCCCGCACTGGGGTGTCCATCCCCTTTTTAGGGGTCACAATAACGGATAACCTGGGAAATAATGTCCATGGTTAAATCCACCCCTTGGTCTCGTCCACCTACAGGTGGCCTGAGGCATCATGGGCCCATCAAGCCAGGAACAACTCTCCCTTTATGCTAGTCCAGGTGTGATGTTCCTTATCAGCTCGGCCTTTGGGCACATGAGAATCCACATGATGAATCTCCACAGATTCTACTCAAGCGGCAGTGTCTTGCCACACACCAACAGCCCACATGGGCCTCTCCACGCTTTCAATTAGTTTTCCTCCATTGGTCCAGCTACCCCCAGAGGGGCACTGGCTGTCATCTACAAGTCAGTGTAGAGGTACAGTCTTGGCTACCTTTTTGGTTCAGCAATGTCCAGTAGACTCAATTGTTCTCCTCCACCTCCTGGCTGGAGGCAGGGCAGTCTTATCGCTGTTCTTGGCTCTGTACTGGGATCTCTGCTTCAACATGTGGACAGTTTTTTACCAGCTTTCTTACGTTTTGATTTCCATGCTTGGACTTCAAGCACAGAAGTAGATGCACTGTCCCACCTCCTCATGTCTTTCCCCTGGTCACACAGGAAGGATGACAGTTCACCACGTGACTCACACTTGGGGTTTGCTCTTTGTCGAGGTGAGGCAGGAGAGAAAGACAGCTTGCTTTGGCTGTAAGGCTTCTCATTGCAGTGGCTGCATTCACAGCAGGTACAATTGGAACTGTGTAAACTCACAAAAACAGTCAGTAACAGGGATAAAATGAGCATCCAGTAGCAAGAAAACATTATTTATATTATTTGTTCTGGATGTTCCAAAACAAAGCAGATATCAAGGAATGTTTCTATAACAATGCTCCCGGGAACCCTGCCAACTTTCTGGGACACTTGGCAGTGTCCTGGGTTCAATCCCTGGCATCTCCACCATTTATCTGTCTTGGGTTGAGCTGGCAAAATGCCAAATGTCCAAGACAGAGTGAAAAGGGAAGAAGAGGGAGAGAGGAAAAAAACCTTCCAAACTAGTTTTATGCTGAAACTAACTACATGTATTTATACAGAAAAGAGAAAATTAAGAGAAAACTACCACATAACACATGCTTACACAAGTTATGTATAACAAGAAATAACCTCCCACTCCCCAGTTAATGCAAAGTCTACTACTCTAGATTCATAAGCACTCTAAAAGACACCTAGCAAGAAACAGAAAGAGTAACAACAAAATGTTTCTACTTCCCTGAACTCAAACAAAATGCAAGAAGCAGCAGCCGGAGCAGGGCCTAACACATTAGGAGAGCTGCAAGACGATCTCCTCCTAGTTCAGCCATGATGGAACTGAACTAACACCTCCCACTGATGCCCCATATCTTAAGTTTGCGTCATCTAGTATGAAATATTTTCTTGGTTACCCAGTCAGGTGATAGCTGTCTCTACCAATCCACATAGATTCTCTGAGCCTGCTAATTTGAGGCCTAGCTAAAACCACTACAAACATCTAAATTGGAATTCTTTAAGACCTATTCTGTATACATTTTCAACACATAAAAACATGCTATGTGCAGAAATTATTTTCATAATATACTTTGCACAAAGAATACTGCCTTTGTAAGAGTTGTCATTCAGTGTAAAATTATATTTGGACATTCTTGATGGAAGATATGGATATATCAATTTCACAAGTGTGAGACCAAAATAGTACAGGTAAGTTGGTGATTTGGTTCAGCCCAAGGGCCGACCCCACCACCTACTCTGTTCCCAGAAGTGCTGTAAGAAAATGCTAGGGGACAACAAGAACAGGGCAAGCCATGTGTAAAACTTCTGTAACAGCTTTCAGCTTCTTTCTGCTAATTTTTTTTTACATGAAATTTCTGTACATTTTTTTTGTAACTAGCTAAAGTATGTTTATTCATGAAAACAAACACAAATTTTCAAAAATATGAAAAGATTTATACTTCCTTTCTGGAAAAAAAAAGAACGTGTAACNAAAGTATATATTACACATTCCTTTTCTGCATTGTGCTATCACTACATTTTAGGAATTCATTTATTATTCTTTGATAGGTGATATAAGTTGAAGAAGCATCCAAAAAGAGCTTAACCACTCTTCACCTGAAAATCCTCAAAAGATTCTGTATTTCAAGTGAGAATTTTGAAAAAATGGACTTCAGTGGAAGCAGTGAAACTTTACTTGAAAAGCAGAGTATAAAGAAGTAGTATAAAGACACCATGGTGAAATTTGTCACATTTGTCATAATTCCTTCGGGTCCATGCTCAACTGAAGTGTTATTCTATATTCATTTGTGCATAGAAAGAATATTTATCTTACCTGCAAGAGTTGTTTGACGGTACTACCACAAAGATGAAGGAAAATTTAGAGGATGTAGTTATATTTAGATTTTTAAAGAGCATTTGCCAACGAATTTCAATCAAAGAAGGTACAACAGAATATGGAATAAAAAAGATGTATGAGAAACAAAAAGAAAAGCTTCATAGTTGTCAGTTTTTCAGTTCAGCAGAGATGACTCCAATGACTGCACTCTTTCCACCTTCTGGAGGGACAGTTCGAGAAGCTAGTTAGAAATTGCCCTCAGACTGAAAAGCCAATAGTTTAGATAAATGTGACATGTTGTAAGAAACAAATAATCAGTATGGCAATAACATAAGTCTATCAAATTAAATTGCAAAGTAAAGTGTCAACATTTCTATGTTTGCTGGTGCACAGTGATTCATGAAATCTTTATTTGCTTCATTTCTGGACCATTAGTGAATTCCTATATTCTATATGTTCTAAAGTCTTAGCTTTACTGAATCCTTGTCTTTCATTCCTTTTGGGAGAACTAACAACTTGGTGTAAATGAAGCAGGATTAAGTAAGAACTGCAAGCATTGGGCTAAATAGAACATAGGGATTATGCTACAAAGCAATTAAACATCAAGATACAGAGGATATATATAATAAATCCAAGCATAACTAATGCTGTTTGAGACAAGCTTCAGAAAACAATAAAGAGAACTAGATGAAGATAAGAACTTTTCAACTGGTTAACATTGGAGAATCAACATTACCAAAGAAATGCTAAGTTAAGAATACTAAGAACGGGAGAGGTGTGGTAAAAGAAAAATTCTAAATCCCAAAGAACTTGTAACTTACCTTACTGGTAATTTCTGGTCAATTTATCTGCTATGTAGGGAGATATAATTTGTTGTAGAAAAGAAATAAATATAAGCTGAAAATTGCATGTTTGATATTAGAGCACTTGTCTGTAAATCCCAAGAGAAGAACAGAAAATGGATCAAAAATACAGATGAGCTGAAGGGATAAAAGAGAAAAGTATTACCAGCTTTGCAAAGAACATCACAAGCGGTGGGGTTGATGTGCTTTCCTGTAGTGGAAGTGATTTCAGTTTTTCTATTAAAAACAGATTCAAAAAACTCCACACAACTACTGACCATCCTTGTGTGAGCATTTTCTGGCTGACAACTTTTGCAAGACTTGAAATATGTCCAAGCATCTGATTCTTATATAAAAACTGTGGTCAGAAATCCTTAATAAACCAAACAGATATTGTCCAGAGCACAGTGGTGAAACCCCAAACAAAACTAAGTTCCCTGAAATGTAGTGATTTGAATGGAAAATCTCATAAGCAACAGACAGACAGATGTCACTACAGTACAGATGTCACTAAGAAACTCATGAGCTATGAAACTGAGGACAGGCAAGAATGGATAATTTGAAAAACGAGAGCCAGCCAAAGACGCAGTGAACAGTGAGGCAGAGAAGAGACTCCATGATTTAGAAGAAAAGTCTGATCTTCTGAAGTGATACATAATGGGGTGAATGGAGTTGGGAAAGAAAATGAGTGTGAGAAGACATCAAACCATACCCTGCAGAACACCTACAAATAGAGAGATGGCAGGATGGTGCACTCTATAATTCCCACTTCATCAAAGAGCTGGAAAGAAAGCAAACATTTCAGAAATGCTGTGCAAAATCCGTCTACTTCAACTATCACATGTGTTCAAAGAGAAAAAGCACGAAGGAGCCCCAGCAATGGAATAGGGCTCTAAAGAGAGTGCTTACCACTCTGGAAACTCTAGAAGTCCCAATTTCTGAAGGAAACTCCATTAACTGGCCTTCTGCCACAGAGCACGCTGGGATGCCAGAGACCCACAGTCATGGAGGTGTAGCCATGTACAGCTGAAGAGCAGGTGGTCCCACGGCACGAACCCAAACCCTGCAGCATGCTCCAGCTGCTGAGACGGAGCAGAAGGGTATGTGTGATGCCTGTGACAAACAGCAAAATGGACATATGAGAACTGATTTCATAAGAATTACAGAAATCAGCTTAATATACACTTGTTATAAAGACAAATAAAATATGAAACAATTTCCTGTCCTTTTACCACTACACAGCAATGGGTAGAAATTGCATGAGGCACTATGTTTTCATCTCTGATTATTAATAACAATTCTGTCAAGCCCCTTCTTGGGAAACAGTGGAATAATTTTAAAAAGAGCGTAATGTGACAGAAAGATGGAACGAGGTAGTCTAAAAATGAACATGCTAAGTAATTTTTAGAACTATGCTACCACTGCAAATCTAGTCAATAAGGAAAATTGCAACTGTTAAGACAGCATTTAGACATTAAATATATATAGGGAAAGTCTTAGGATTTCTTTTTCCCTCAAGACAAGACATATTTTGAAATCAGGATGAATAAAAATGGTATTATGTATCACAAAGTGATAACTTGACCAAACAGTAATTTTCTATTCCTTAAATATGGCAGAAACAAGCAGAAGTCCTTGTTCACACCATAATAAGTTTGTTTCTGAGAACAAGAACTTTGTCATCTGAATAAGTTTTGTGGCACAAATACCTCTGAACAGCAGATGTTTATTTACCCCCTGCCCCTTGATCTAATGAAACAATGATTAATGCAAGATTTCTCCTTGGAAACCAAATACTGGGCTTAGGCTCAAGATTCTGAAAGACATACTTGCATTTGCACTCTTTTTGACCACTGTTTCCATGGACTAGGGAAGGCAATTCCTTAACAGCATTTAGCAAATGACTTGGCTGTAAACTATGAATATATCCTATTCTTAACAACCCCAAATTCCTAATCTTATCGCTACTTTAAAGCAAGCACTAATCTCTATATTTTAGGTTTAGGAGGAAGAAGGTCCACATCTTTCAAACTGGTCAACCTTCTGTCTTGTTCCTGGCAAACTTAGTGTTTGGCAAAAATATATAATTTTTCAAGTGTTATTAGTGTGTACATTGCATTTTAATAAGAGGTTACAGCAGCTGATTCCAGATTCCTAATGCCTATCTGAAAAACCCTGAGTTAAGACAAACTTAAAAAACACTCATACCCTAAATGTAGCATTTTTTTAATGCTTGTATGATCAGAATATTTTATGTGAAAAATAGACCAATTTAGAGAATTTTTTTTATTTCTTTAAAATTATTATTTTTATAGAGTGTGTCCTAACAACTAACCTTTAACTAGGCAATATTACCTCATAACTGCCATGGGACAAATACCATGTGGCCCACAATCCTTTTAACTGCACTGCTTTTCTATCTATTCTTCCCAAGGGATAAGAAGGGAAGGGAGCCCAGAAAACAAACAAAAAAAATCCAGTGTTCAGTTCTCAAATCCAGACTGAGTTCAGCTGAACTTTTCAAAGACAAACCACAGATGACTGGAAAGCTGGATAATCTTCAAGTAACAGCTCACCTGGGACTTCAGATTTTCCTGTGGCTTTTGATGTCTCTCAATTGACTCTCTCAAGATGATTCTTTTTGTCATTTGACAAATGTAGTAGTTTCTTCAAAGTGCTCAGAGGAATAGAGGGTAAGCACCATGGTCTATCACACCTACAGTATAGAGCAAATCAATACATGAGAAAGAAGCAGGAAGAGGAGACTATTATGTGCTATCATATTTTGCATTATCTGGCAAGCAGTTATCTTTAAGATTTAAAGTACAGTACTGTTCTCCAGGCTGACTAGAAAAAAGGCTTTGTTTTATACAATAGATCCTTCTCTGAATGCACTCACATCATTCCTATTAACATCAAATCATAAATCAGGCACTTTTAATTTTGGCTGTCAGCTCAAGGAAGCATACACTGCTCAGACACAGGCACTGGAGATACACTAGCACTGTGTAAAAAGGCTATTTGTTAATTGCACTGAAGGCAGGTAAAAGCCACTTTCTTGTAAAGACTGTGCTAAAATCCTACAGCCAGAAAAGGGCACTAATGTGGGGAGTCTGGCTGAGCATCATAGGGACAGTAGCTTTTCCTTGCCACTTAGTTTCTGTTGGTAGGGTAACCAGAAGTAAGGCTTCTTTTGAAGTTTTGTTTCCAAAGTTAATTTTCAGACTACAACTGCACCTTGCACGCAGGACCCCAGAAGACTTTTTATCCTCTGCCTGAAGAAAAGGGTCCCCAACTCTGTTCATGGACATGAAATTGGCATGTATGTCTCCACTGCTTCCCACACAGAACAGTTTTGTGATAAGATCCCACTAAGCTGCCTGGCTTTCTGATGTATGTCAATTTGCCCTCACTAGAATGAGACCCTGGGAACTGAAACCATGAACATGAGAGGAAGAGTGGGTTTACTCAAATGTTTAAGTTTACTCTTAGGCTGGGTCCAATAGGAATATATATACCATCAGTGTTTTGTGTATGTTTGCAGAGATGGAACAAAACCATGCCCTGTTATTAGGTCAAGAGAGTGAACTTATCCTAGGGAACCTGCTGTCATCTGTGGCTTGCAAAAAGATGCTATGTATTTTATTCTCTATAGCTACATATGTACATGTATTAAATTACTTTTACACAATAAGAGAACAAATCCTAAACCCAAAAAGTCATTCCACATTTACTTTCTACACGTACTTTTACGTGGTGTGATTTATTACTGCAGCAGAACTGAGGAGATAGCTAATGGCGGAACAACTACACCAAAAAGTCTCAACTGATGAATTGAAAGATTGGTTTCCTCCCAAGCCCTGAGGATTTTCGCACAATTCCTTAGACCCTTTCCTTTCTAGACTAAAGGAATATGTTTGAACTCTCAGTACATGACTGGGAGCAACCAGAGAGAGTAAACCAAAGCAGTTACCAAATTATGGTAAATGTGGGACCTGATGTCTAAACCTGTGCACCATTTTTTTTTTGTTTCTTCTGGATACTATGTTTAACTGCAACCTTCATGACCAATCATTTTTTGGAACTTTAGCACATAAAGACAAAAGTAAGCAAATGGCTGCTGTTAAAACAAAAGCAAACCTTCAGAGTAGCCCATCACAGAGGAGGCTGCTATTCCTATTTCCTGAACTACCTCCATATCCTGGAGTGGATAACATTCAGGGTGAAAGAAGTATCATGACTTGAAGTGTGAGAGATGATGGCCCATCCACAGTAGGAATGACTGAAACCTGCTGTCAGCCTTCTCATTAAAAAGTCAGGAACTGGGACCATAAATCCTTCAAAGAGAGAAAATATGGTACCATAGAAATGACATGACACATTAAAAAAATCCAGTTGAAGTAGTTCCAAAATGTTTCCAAGAGTGATGTCCCTTACTGGAATCACATTACTAAGGAAGACAACATCCATCATTTCATAGCTGGTGCAGTGTAGCCCTGACACCCAGGACATACACACTGTACTACCATGCTAGCAGCAGTGTTGTTTATGAGGCCTCAGGACAGCAGCTTGTTAAGCATAATTTTTTCCAACATCTCTTGAGCTGCCTCCGATTTCCCAACTTAGCTATAATGGCAATTTTTCTAATGACCAGGTGTTTATGCCTAATATGCTTTATTTTTGCTCATCTTTGTACAGTACAGCAATAGTTTTACACAGACGTTCCGTAGTAGATACAGTATTATAGGAGAGACCTTGGAAAGGGTAGACAGAGGAGATGGTCTAGAGAAATGCAGGCATGGGATAGTGAGAGATGGGTGGTAGGCTGGCATGGGAGGCCTCAGTGCTATATACAACTCACCAATTTAACTGATCAGTTCAAGAAATGAAGAAATGAAGAGTCAGAGCTGAGCAAAACCTTGTTCAGAGGTACAAAGAGAACAGAGAACAAGCATGAAACTTTTGTGAAAGACACCATACATAGGAGATTCTGTTGCACCGTGAACTAATCAGAAAAGAATAATCAAGGTGTATGACACATTAACAAATGCAGAAATAATACCTCAAGAAGCTCCTAAGATGAGAAGGGAGAAATCAACAATATATTCCTCAGGGCTAAAGATCTGAAAGATCTCTTCTTTCTGAAACCTTCCATGCTAAGACACAAAAGGGCATTGGAAGGCTGATCATAATATCAGAAAAAGTAGAAGATACTAGAAAGTATATATATCTGACACATCTATATGGCTTCAGAAGCTCTAGATGGCTTCAGCTCTGGCTAACTTCCTGTTCCACTGAATTTGCTCCAGAAGGTGATCAATTACATTTGAATTGAAGTGTCCTGTGGAAGTCAGACAGATGTTAAATTTCAGGACTTTTTATTTTTTTATTCAAGCCATCATGTCTTTCCAAATCTAAAAAAGAGTACATTGCATGCTGTTTTGAAGTTGGAGAGCATGAGATTCTGATGATCTAAGGCAAATTTCAGTGAGCTCTGTTCATTTAATGTTTTCAATATTTTTATTGTGTCACAGTGGAAACATGTCTGGCACTAATCCAGGCTGAACATTAAGTGCAAGTGCAAATGAAATATTCAGTACTGCTGTAACAATATTGAAATCTTCTGTGTATGAAAATATATGTATCTAATGGATAAAGAAAATAATTTGATATTTTAAACTGTACACTGAAGCAGAGGAACTTATCTGACAGAGACATTCAAAATTTCATATATGATCTGCATCTTTTTCCTTTATAACTGTAAAGGCAATTGAAATGTCATGTTCTTCACTCTTACTGTTATTATAGTAGTCTCCTTCATGAAAACAGATAATCAAGAAAACACTGTAGTTCAGAGACATTGAGGGGAAAAATGCCCACCCTGTTACAGAAGGTTTCCTTGAAGATACCTCCTACTAAACTTTTACCTTGGAACATCTGTCTCCTCAGATCTTCAGAATTACTTGTGCTGTATTTGTTTAACTGTATTATGATTAACTCAGACATGGGGTTAGTTTCCTATTAGAAAGTCATGATATTATTTACCTATTATCAGTCTACTATAAAGGCCCCAGCCTTGAATGCCCTTGGTACCCAAGGAAGGGTGAGCCAACTTTAATGGGAACACACTTCTATAAAATGGTACCTGTAAAAAGAGTTTAGGGAGTTAATTTAGAATGATGGTTAATGTTAAATTTAGATGGTTAGACTTACATTAAAAAATTTGCCTCTATTCATCTTTTCTTGAAGTAATGAGTCCTGGTATTCTACAATGCTCCAAACTGCCGCAGTCTTTCTTGTGTGTCTTTGGAAGTGACAAAACAAAACCTGACAATAATGAAATCAGCAAATCAGCCCTAACAAAATGTTGACAGAATCTTTAGGCAAATATGAAAAATGAAGAAAGAGAGCATTAAGAAATAAAGCATAACATATGTAGAAAGAAGCAAATGAGAGAGCAGCAGTATATATTCTCAAGGTTCTGGAAAGAGCAGAGGCAAGGTACTTTATTTTTATGACTTTCTGGGGGTATTACCTTGCTAAATTCTAACTCTGCTTCAGTTTATATAGTTCCAATTATTTTGGCTCACCACACTGAGCAACAATGGGGACTTCTGCTGCCTGGCCTCATTAATATTTAGTTGCCTCTGACGCTTTCACAGACCATTTCTCACCTACAAACTAAACATGTTCCAGAATGAAGCTACCCTCTTTGGGCTTAAGAAAAAACAAACAAACAAACAACAACAACAAACCCCAGCCTGAGTAACTTATTTGAGTAGTTTCAGAGTTTGCAGTTGGAGAATGTACATATGGGAAGCAAATTTTATCTATATCAAGAAGCATATGTGGACAGGAGGCTAACTGGAGAAGGTAGCTGCTGGAACACAGGCCTGAGTGACATTACTCATTCCCTTCAAGGGCTTTATTCAGTGGCTACAAAAACATCAGGACTGTCTCTTTTCAATTAACTACCTACCTGATCCAAGAATTGCAGTGAGATTGATTATCTCATATCTGCTAAGTCCTTAAAGGCACAGGAAGCATCACTTCATCATTAAACTCCACTAGGTGAGTTGTGAACCCCTGCATACTCATAATTTGAATATGTGCTTGAAGTGCTTGGTCTGTAGATAGAAATGGAGGTGTGTGGTTAGTAGAGCCCTCTGCAGAAATGTGTTTGTTTTTATCCATGAACAGCTTTTTGACATCTTACCTGAACAACAGAAGCAGCAGTCCTCGAATGCTTTTCAAAATGAAAGTCATTCCCATCTGCCCAAATTCCAAAACAGCTGGAAGAAAAAGAAGATATTTTAGCATCAGTTTTTAAAATATGGTCCCTAAAAAGTCACCAGTGCCATGAGAGCTTTCAAACTATATTTTAACTAAATAATTTTTACTGAAGCTAAACATGTTGCAGTCTCCTGGAAAAAACAGTGGTAGGCCAGGCAAGGTTTCTGAACATAGATGTGTTTAAGTTGCAGAAAACTTTACTGAGGCATTCAAAATAAAATTTTAGGGAGTTTTCATCAATTCAATAGGCATGTCTGTATCAAAGCAAATAATAATGCAGTTCTTAAATTATGTAAATGCTTTGCATATTTAATTTTAGGGCTTAAATTTGATTTATTTGAACCACAAAAAAATTATAAACTTAGCCACCGGAATTTAGGTTTGGAAAATAAATTGTTGAGAATCTCAAGATCACAGGAAACAAGGGAAGCTTACTGTCAAAAGATACAGAGCTGACTGAACTTCCAGAAAATATTCCTCATCCTCTTATTGCACCCAACAAAATGTATCTCAGAAGAATTAAGAGACAATTTTCTTGTGGTGAAACATGAGCACACAGTACAGGAAGAATTGATAAGAGTAGATGGCACACATGGATAAAACTTGTTTTCTTGTTCTAGATCTGAAGCTCATTGAGAGCTACTGAAAATTCTGCCCCAGTGCCAGGTGAATGGACTGAAATGCTCAGTTGTCTGGATGTTACGTTCCAGACAGTTCCATTCAGCTTGTGTTCAGCACAAGAAGTCCACAATTGCTGAACAGCATAATGGGGCGAAGATAGGCAGGAAAGGTTAATGACAGCACACCCTGTGTGACTGTGACACCTGCAATTACCACCCTTGCCCATTGTGACTGCAGAACTGGTAGTTCTTTGCCCCAGTCGGCCCCTCTCCTCTTAAAACATCCTCAGGTGCCATACATCTGACCAGGTTAGCTGTGGGCCGCAATGCATCTTTAGAAGTAGGGACTTTTTTTGCTCAATTTTAGGCTTTGCCAGAGCCAAATTGCTTTTGAGGTGATCCATGAAACTCAGCAGTTATCATTAGTTTTGTAAATCCCATAAGTAACAAGCAAACAAGCCATAGCACTGCATCCATAGGTATTGGTAGCCTAAAAGAACAACCAGCACCTTCTCTTTTGCTCCATGTTTCTGTTCCTGACATCACATCCCAGGTGTGTCTTTGGCCAAGGTGTTTGGTCTCTCAGAGCAGTTCAGAGTTGTGGAGAAGTCACCAGAGGCTGGTTCTTATGTTCTGCACAGGAACACAAGCTGCACAGAATCCCAAAGGCCTGGGCTCACCATCTGAGAACAAGTGGTTCATTTGTGTCTGACTACTGGTAGATTAAACACCACAGTAAAAAGAAAGCCCAATGGAAGGAGAAAGAGAGGGAAAGTTGTATAAAATACTATCAGAAATCAAACCGACATCTCCCTTCGTACATGAGATTAAATGATTAGTTCAGTTCATGCTTGGGTGACTCCTCATTTTCAAAAATGAGTGATGAAGTAAGCAGGTATTCACTTCAGCTTTGATGGTTCAGACATGGCACCAGTGGAAGGATTTTATTCCTTCCCCCCTTTTTCCAGTTAGTGTTGAGATCAAGACAATGACAACTTTTTAAATTATTTTTTTATTTTTTTAAAACAGCATCAAACTGACAGATGAATCTGTACAAAAGGGGCAAGGTTGTCAGCCAGAGAAATAGCCTGGTCTGCATTTAGTGGGTGGAATCAGAAATATGGAGACTTAAGCCTATCAATATATTTTCAGAGACTTGGGTAATAATAGCAATTGAGAGCTTTTATAACTATACAAATCTGTCAAACACCACTTCAATGATATTTCAGGAGGGAATTGGGCAAAAAAGCTTTTTACAGAGGTTTAGGGGAGTTCTCTCACACTCGATATATTAAATACTGCTTTTAAGTATTGTAAAATTGTAGGGAAATGAATAGCATAAGAAGAATGGAAACAATAGTGCCAGCAATGGATGGCTGAAGACCGAGAAGAAGCAGAACCGATGGGAATAGGAACAGACAGCAGACTTGAAACTCCGGAAGTTTGAATGTTGAATGTTGAAAAGATTTTATACGGGTTTTTAGTTCTGTACCACCCCCGCAGTTTCCACACCCCATGTTCATTCCCCTCTCGCCTGCTCCCCCTGCGTTTTTTTCCCTAATGAATCTCCCAGGCCGGGCTGGCCCCGTCCAGGCACTGTCCCTGCCTGCGCTGCTAGCACAGCTGCTGCTGCCGGTGTCGCTGCTGCGCCGCAGCTCTGGGACCCGCTGGGGGGTCCAGACGGGCATGGCCCCGCCTGGGGGAATCGTCCCTGTGCCTCTGCTGGCACAGCCACTGGAAATGCACCTGCCTCTTCTGCCTGTCCTGCCTCAAACCCCGAGTCCCTATTAGTCAGTTCTCCTGTCACTTGATGAGTGTTTTCCCATTGGCTATTCGAGTTGTCAGTTAACTACCTTGCCCCATCCCTCGCCCAACTGCATCCAAGTTCCAAAGCTCTCCCCTCAGATTTTCTTCCTCTTTCAGGACTCTGTTCTTATTGGATGCTTAATGGTTGCTGACACACTGTTCACCCAACCCCCTTTAAGTTTCCTCCCAGTTCCAAGTACCTCCCCTAACTGACCCCTTATAGGTTTGCTCTATCCTTAATAAAGTGCCTCTGAGGTTCACGCCTGCGGTGAGTGTGGAGTGTTCACTGGGGAACCGTTTACCTTTGGGCAGCAACTGTTACAACAGCACCTCTGCACCTAAGGTAGAAGAGGGAAGGCTATCAAGGAAACCTAAGATGAAATAGAAAACCAACTCTTCTGAGGCAGCCAAATGCTCCTCCCCCCAAATATATTTTTGATGCTAACGTAAGATGACAAAACTAGACTTGGCAAGAAACAGATCTGGGAGATCCAAGAGGTTAAAACTATGAAAAAAAATATTTTGTAAACCAGGAGAAAATTCCTTTTTCAAAGTGACAAATTCATATTTAAAAAAAATTATATTGAAAAAAAAATCATGACCTTCAAAACAGAACCTAATTATTCCAGCCACCAACACAGAGCTGAGGACTTAAAGACCCTAAGCAAAACAGAGTAGCATGTTTTATTTATAAGAAAGCCATACCAAGATTGTTCATTTCTTTCACTCTGAGATGTTATGAGAAAGTTCAGATTTTATTCCACTCTGTATATTTGTAATACACACTGGAATTAAGAAACTTTACAAAAACCAGATTACAATTTTTTAAACATTGTGTTTAGTTGGACACACTGAGCTTCAGCTAATTTGCATGCATACATAGGCAGATTTTATTTTAAATTTATAGCTTTCTCTATTTGCCTTTTTTCTTTCCTTGCTATTGGCACAGAAATGGCTCGAGTTCACTGATTCTGAAGCATCACAGGGGGCAGAGAAAGTGTCCTTTCTCACATTCTGGTCTTCATCTTTCTCCTCTCTTTTGTGAGGGTACAAATGGATTGCCCTTTAGGATGACTCAGCTTCAACATCACCAGCAGCCAGCTGCCCATTTAGGTTTGTACCTGCTTATTCCAGTCCTGCTTCTTAAATTAAATACTGCTTAGGTCAAAAATAAACTGTCTGACCAGCCAATGACCTTGCTTAGATCCCAGTTTAGCTTTTGAATTGCTAATATCCTTCTACACAAAATATGCTTCTTAAGAGGTGTCAGGACATTTACTGGTCTTTGTCCCTACATGTATTCCTAGACAAGGTGACAGCTGCACAGAAAGCACATCAGTTATTCGATTACCATTTATGCTCAGCAGGCAAAAATTATCTGGAAATTGCCACTGGTACTATTTTTGACCTGTGCCCTTTCCCTGTTCTTCCCTTCTACTTTACCAAGTGTATTTATTGGATTAGCAATGAGATCCAGAGTGAAAAAGCCCAACAAAACAGTAAAAACAAGAATGAAAGAAACCCCACTCTTTTGGGCCAAGTGATTGAGTCTTGCTGTGCCCTTCCCATGGTCAACCTGAATATACTGCAAGGATGCCACCAAGGGGTTTAATTCACAGTAAAAGTCTGCTCAGTTTGAATTGCCCATATTAATTCTAAAGGCCTATGCACTGAAACTGTTACACCATCTCCAAACCTTAAGAAAACTAGTTGGAACCCAAATCACTTTGAGCTGAATAAGGCAAAAACGTGAACAGATGTTGCATATGAGAGAAAGAAAGAGCCTTTGGAGTCTGAAAAAGTAGCTTGCCCAGGCAAAAACCCCAATTAGAAATAACATAATGAAGAGTAAAAACTTTATAGGCAGGATAACATGGAAAAAAGCAAGATCAAGTTAATTCCTTTCTGGCTCTCCAGGCATAAAATTTTAGGTATGCCAAATATTGGAAACTGTACTGTCACCAACCAAAAATTGCTGTTTCCTAGAAAATCACATACGATTTTTTGAGCAAGGTCTAATTATTAAAACAAGCAAAAGCCTCCAGAAACCAAAAAACAACAAACAAAAAACCACCCAAACCCAAAACCAAAGCAACCAAACAAAAAAGATGAATACTTCCTAAAATTGTGGATTCTTTTTGGGTTGTTATTTTTCATGTGTTCTGATCACACAACTGTTGTTATAAATTAAATATCTACCATAAATTCTGTTCTCTACATTTATTCCAAAATATTTGATAGCACTACTTTGACTTTCTTAACTTTCTATATAGTGAAAAATGAACAGGCTGTTACTTTTTTATTTTTCTAAATACTTTAGATACTTTCTTTTTAATGGCTATCGCAAAGCTGTATTTGGAAAAATTTTTTTCATCGACATTGAATGACTGTAAATGTGAAAAAGTAAGAGCAAAACCAAGAAAATTACAAACCTACTCTCTCTGGTAAGAAGAAAAAGTCAGGGGCTTCTGAATACTCATAATTGATAGAGAGAATATGAGCCACAAAAGAATTTTCTGCTGCAATTTTGAAAATGAAAAGTCAAAGCACTTGGCTGAAACAGAAGATAAGTAGAGTTTTTAACAGATAACTGAGGTAGCTTTTGATTTCAGTTGTTCTCACAGAGTCACAGTCTGAAAGTCACAGCTGGGCTGAGGAGGAGATGAAAGGGCTCAGTGTACCTCCAGAATACTGGTGGATTCATGTGGTGTTTGCAAGGGTATCCAAGATCTACTCTGAAGGTGATCCATCCAAGGAATACAATCCAGACTCTCTTTCCTTCACACTTTCCAAAAGAATACAATAAATGGATAAAAGTATTCCTAAAATTACAGATTACGAGGCAAACATTTTTAATAGAAAGTTGCAAAGAAGCAAGTGCAGGCTGCACCCAAAAACTAGTACAGGAAAATATCACCTGGAGTCTAATAGCAGAATACTCCTCTCAACCCCCTCCAAGATTTACCAATTACCAGCAGCCTTGTGTGTTGCACACTTGCTGTCTTGAGTGGCTCAGCTGCACTCAGGGGCTCCAGAACACCTACTTTGACATAGCTTTGATTTAATCTCCCAGACACAGAGGAAATTTTTCTTCAACATTTCTAACAAAGGGAACCAGCATTTTAGATACTGCTTTCATTTATCCATTACAATTATCCCAGAGCATTTTTTTTCTGTCCCTTAGATGAAGGAACCAATCTTTTCATATTTTGCATTCTGTCTTTGCTTCCCTTCAAGCTCCTGACACATTTTTCTACATTTTCCTACACAGACATTAATACAGCTTGAGCAGGCTGTTTTCTCAAGGGAAGGAAGAGGAAAACAAACTTCATTTTATATCAGGTAAAACAGAGCAAAGTACGTCTTCCTGTAAAAGAGAAAATGGTCTAGTTCTCATGTTGCTTGCATCCCATCCCTTATTCTGAGAGCTGACTTGATGCTTCTACTTAATGTTGCACACTGGAAACTGAATCAAACTAAGTTTAAAAGGCTGACAAGCCTTTGCTTGCACCTTTCAGTAGAGGACATGGAGCTGAAAGCAAGAGCAGCATACACTGATGCTGGTATCTTGAAGGAATTTGTCTCCACAGAGACAACATAAAAAGAAAAAATAGTCCTGTAAGACAAGAAAATGAAGGAAAAAAAAAGAAGAAATGAAACTAATGACTCTGACAAGTAAATATAAAATAGACTGTAGAACATAACTAAAAATGGCAGACTCCTTCCATATAGTGTGAACACTGTCAAAAATATAATTCAGAAAGTAATTTAGGTTCAATGGTTAGCAATCGTTTACCTACCTGCATCTACTGCTGGTCCTCCCCTTCCATGTTTTTATTAATTTAGCAAAATCATATACATTTGCAGAGGTAAAAACCTTGCTGTTATCACCACCTGAAGAAATTGCAGAGAGAATTCAAGACTCTGTGTATCCAGAAACAAGAGACTGTGAAAGGAAGTAAAAGGAAAAAAAACCAATTATCTTTTGTGTCCCACAATACAACGGATTTAAACATAAGAAAATATAAAAAATAAAGTAGATATAAACTTAGGAAATGTAATCAACCCATTTGCTTAAAACCTTATCTTGAAGGGTTGACAGAATTTGATCGCAAAGCTACTAAATACTTCCACCTTGGTAACAGTAAATATGTAATGAACAGCAAACTATTTTTTTGATTGTTAGAGGTACCAGTGGGATAATTTTCAAGAACTTTTCATTCAGCTTGTTCTTAATATGGTTTAGAACAATTACATTAAAAATAAACAGAACGATTTTCCAAACTCATGCCGTTGTTGATTTTCCACAGGAATATCATGGGTCCTATAAACCAGGTGTTGCTGTACAGCATATTGGAAATGAAAGGCAACAATTCAGAATTTGTATAAGTGATATTATATATGCTACAGTGTCTCACTGAATTAATGCAAAGTATGTTCTTCCCAGTGCTTTAATTGGCACTTAACTGCTTTTACAGCTTGTTCACCAAGACAGTCTGTATGATGTAGTCAGTCAAAGTATAGCTGAGAGCATTATAAAACACATCCTTACAGGAAATAGGAATATTCATTTGATAATTGGCATGAAAACTTGGTCATATTAGATTTAAAAGTCATTAGTTTGCATCTGTGAGATGCTGAGTGCTTTTTGACCTCCAGGCATGCACAGCAACCAGGCGCACTGGCTGAAGTGCCTGCAGGCACCTGTCGGTGTGAGCTGCCTGGTGCTCACAGTGGCTACAGCCGCTGTGGATGGGTCAGGAGCTGCAGTGGAAGAAGCACCATCACCCTCCCAGCCTCAATCATATGCACAACCCTAACAAAAATCATTCAGAGGTTTCTTGCAGTGAGTGGTATATGCATCCACTCATGTTACAGGATGTCTCACAATAACTCCATTTGAGTGAGAAAATGCAGTTTGGTTGCAGACCTAGAGGTGCAGGAAGAGCAGCAAATAACACATTCTGCAACAATCAGAAAATACTTGTTCAACAAACCCAACATACTCCTTAGGAGCAGGCTAACTGCTGAATCTTTTTGACACAAGCAAGAGAGGAAGTGCAGGGGGATGGGATGGCAGCCTTGGATGTGTACAGATGAAAAGATGGCTGCCTCCCAGAAACAGGATTTCTTGGCTTCCAGATGGTGGGGGAATAACTAACATGTATTTTGGTTCACTTGAGAATAATTGCTTTCCAGTACTGTCTTCTAGGAAACTTGGAATTCAATTCTTTGCTGTGATGCCGAAGTAATAACGTTTGTTGTTATTTATACATGTGTGCATATATACGTATACACACACGCACATTTCAAGGAGAGAACTTTTTAGGGGTTTTTGCCTTCTCTTTTTGTTTATGGATTAGAAAAGTAGCTGGGAAAGAGAGGCAAAAATAAATGTTCTTCCACAGGAATGAGAATTTCCTCCTTTTAAAGCAGTTGTTCACTGCTGCGGTTAACGTTTGGGTCCATTGCTGTGGAGAAATAAGTTGACAAAACAGAAAAGTTTCCTTTTATTTTTTTAATTCAAAATATACAGAGGAACTGTGTGTATTAACAAACTAATATATTTAGAAATTTTCATTTTGCTGTTAATACTTGTCTCAGGTTTGGCCTAGGTTTTTTTTACCAACCCTGGACTGCCTCCTCCCAGAGTCTTCCCAGCGAAGGGGGAAAAAACCTGAAAAGAATGCAAAAGAAACTGAACTGAATTAAAACAGAAATTATATTTTCTAACATTTGCAACCACATATGCAATTTGTACACACTATGTGGGGCCCCAGCCCAGGGGAAAAGGGAAAAGGGAATGGGTAACAAGAAATAAGGAGGGACAAAACCAAAACAGAACAAATGAAACAGACAAATACAATCGAAAACTGTGAAAAAGGAGAAGAACAGGCAATGATACAACCTCACCATGTCCCGGGCTAGGGAAACCATCTGAAACAAGGGACTGTCCAGGCTCCTCCAGCTTCCCCGAGCCTTGCTGGAAGCAGGAAGAAGAAAAAAACCTCCTATTTCCCCTCCTCCTCTGCTATGTGGAAAACATGTGTGGAATACTCATGCAACGTCCACTTCCTTAGTTACACCTAGTTACTGAGGAAGCCATGGATCAAACCCATCACAATACTTTACACTGAACCACTATCTCTCCTCCTCTTGTGCTTACCAGTCCCATGAGCAATCATTGCAATCTCTGTTGCTAAGGAAGATTCTTTAAAATAAGGAGTTCCTAAATAGTGATCACTTGTCACTATTGACACTGGTTTTAAACTGTCTTAAAAGTCTGCAAGTATAGAGGTCTATGAACCAAGTGTGGAGGATAACACAATAAAATACTACAGAGGTTTTTTTGCAATTAAGCTTAGCTAGCCTTTTTATAACACAAACACATACCAAAAAGCAATATGAGAGTGCATACAATGCAGCAAAATAGTGCCAGCAGGTTGATACTGCATATCAGTCTTTGTTTTTGCCTTTTAACTTCATTCACTGTAACCTTTTTTACTCATGATTGAGATAAAGGAATACATGCTATGAAGGAGTACAGCAAATCATTATAACCTTTTCTTCAAAGGGTGGATTTTACAGACTACTCAAGACATTACAAGCACATACGATGTTTCTTAATACATTAAGCCCTGTGTAATGGATTACTACAATTTTGATTAATTTACCTTCTGACAAAGCAATACCTCATGGCTCTACAATTAACAGCATCTGCTATTTATAACATTAAACAAGTTCCTCAAAATATGATCGGCCACCCAATGCAAATGTAGAGTCCTCAAGTTTCTTCTCATATGTGCAGTACATTTTACAATAGGATGACTTCTTTGGCTTTGAATTGTATAGGACTGTAGCAAAGGAATCTTAGTATCTGCATCCAAACTACGCAGCATGTGTGCCTAATAAATATCATAAACAAACACACCACAGCTGCAAGCTGCTCTGTGATTCATACAAATGGATTTGCTAACTCAACCTGACAACTCAACTGATTAGACAAATAAAGCATCTTGGATAACCCCAATATTGATAATAACATTTTCCAAATGGGACAACTATATTTCAAGCTGACAGTGAATATACAAATGGAGACTGTTAAAGATCATGGAAAAGCTAGTACAAGAGCTAACAAGAAAAAGCAGGTATTTTATGAAAGAGTGGCTCTTTTCTAGTCCTTGTTTATATGTGTGGTTTCTGGCTGACACACACCTTTGTCAAGAGAAATGTAGATGTCTGCTCAGCAGGGCACAAGATGCTGAGCTCTGCTGGGCATTTTACTATGGAAGTGGCAATACAGGCTAGCCAAGAGAGGTGCTAAAGCTGTAAATGGATCATCCTTTCTCCATCCCTTTGACCTGCCCACTTAAATTCCTCCTGCTCCTGGAAGGCACAGCGTGCCCAAGGGATGGGACAAGGATGAAGGACCAAGGCTGGAGACACTCACTACAGCATCCTTGCTGTGGATTCAGGGATGGGGGACTGCACAGGTAGGGCAGCGAACTGGCAGAAAAGGGGAAAGTAATGGGCATTAGAAACTCCTATGAAAAATCAAATATAAAGAAAGGTTAGGCACTGCCAGTGCATTGTGAAAAGATGTTACCAGCCCCCATCAAAGAAGCTCTTGGAACTCAAAAGGAGACGTTCTGTAATGTTTCTGATGCCTGCATGAAATATTTAGCTGCAACCAAAGAGAACTAAAAAGCACTCAAACTGCTCAAGGGAGAATACAAAGATGAAAGAAGATACCATTAAGATAATTTTGCATACAGGAGATCAGTACAAGACAGCTCTTCTCTAAAAAGAAAAATAGCAATTTTATAATCTTTAAAATTAATTTGGATACTCTCATTGCTTTTACAGAAAGCTTTCCAGAGAAAATTGAAATGGAAAAGGGTTTTTAGAATTAAGAACAATTTGAGATGATGTGACAATGTTCAAATGATGCTGTAACATTTGAAGAGTGAATTAGTCTCATTACCAGGCTTCTCTTTGTTTTTTTTTTCAGTAGCACAGAATTTTTAAGAGCAATTTTGCAAAAATTATCAGAAATGTCCATTTATATAATAGTTTCCTGTTATTTAAAAAGTTTTTATTGGCACTATAAAGTGTAAACAACTCCAAGAACTTGAAAACTAACAATTGGCAGTGGATTTGATACAACTGTAAAATTGAAAAAATTAATGAGATGATTTCATGAATTCTCTATTGTTCCAAAGAGTCTGTTTCAAACCAACAACTAGCAAAATAAGCAAAATGTATTATGTTATAGATTATTTTCCCCCAAAACCCAAAATATTAAAATTGAGCCTAAACACATGTTGTGTTCTTTTGAACAGTAGAAAACAGCCATCCAGGAGCTGAAGACTGCATATTAGAAACAGAGACACGGTTTTTCCCAACTAGCAGATTGAGCACAGAACTTGAGGATCCATTTCATGTGCTATTTCAAAATGGTGCAAAGTGGCAATTTGTATAAAATGGATAAATATGTGCAGTGCTTGGAACCGAAAGCTGTGCTCGTCAGTGCACCCACAGTGGTACATCTTGGCCAAGGGAAAATTGAAACATGTTACAGCTCCACCTCCTGTACCAAGAAGAAAGGATCAGAACGGGTATAATTAGTCAATGTAATGAACTGGAGCAGCTGAGGCTCTGTGCAGACCCTGAGACAGATTTTTTATTGTTTTTGACACAGCTGTCTGATCAGCACTTACATTCCTGCTCAAGAGCAGGTACCGTCAGATACAGTAAGCCATACTAAAGCAGTGGGAGTCAATCAACTTGTGCTGTTAGAAGCAGCAGCATGTTTTTGAAACTCTCAGAGATTTTAACAGGTTAATTTCTGCATTTGCTCATAGTCATTGATTAGCACAAAAGTTAAGGTTTATATGCATAGCCCTCACTTTAAAAGGATGCCACTAGCCTGGTGGTTGTGATGAAGCAACATATACTCTGTCTATTCCAGGACCATGAGTGAGCAGGCATTTGTCCCCCTTTTTGTTGTCCTTTTCTTTGGTGTATGACAAAAACTAAAGAAAAGGTTGTCCCATGTAAAGTTCACTTCAAACTGGAGGAATACCGAAGAGGGTGAAAAACCAAATCAACGTTGTAAAAATATAATAATGTAGGTACAGATTTAGCGAAAGATTCACCTCTTTAATGACAGTAAATGTGAGTCAAAGATCCTATTTCTACGAATGCTGGATTCATAGAGTGTCTCTGAGGCAGAAATTCTGGTTATTGCAGAAACCTTTAAAACAACAGCAGGTCAGTCAAGTTTTTTCTACACCTTGAGACCATGATGATAAGGGATAAATAGCTGAAAAAAGTTAAAGTTCTTATTTAATAGCTAGTGTTTAGCACTTAATAAGAAAAGCACAAAGAAATGTGTATGACTAGTATAAATTTTTCATGCCACCTGAAAGATTCTTATAATTAGTCAAAATGACACTCTCTGAGCGTAAAGGCCAAAAGGTCTAAATATTGCACCTAAAGCAATGCAGTGTTCAGCAATATCAGATATGGTAGGTGAATGATGAGGCATTTAGTCCAGAGAATTACCAGAGTCCAAACACCCACGGAGCACTGGCAACAGCATAGCACTAAACATGCAGAACATGGAATGTCAAAACAAAATGATAAATTTTTTTTAAAAGGACCTGTAAACTGAACAGGAAATTACACTCATAATAACTGTAAATTGAACATATGCCTAATGTTGTCATGCTATAATTAATCAATCTTAAGTGCTGGAAAGGTGATAGCTAAAAAGGAAACATTTACATCAGTGGGTAGGGAATGTGGAGTCAGATTCTTTGAAAGGTAGACACAATTGTGTGCATCTTGGTCCTGCATATACTGTGCTTTGTTTGCCACTTGCCTGTGTGAAGGAATTTTCTTGACAAGCACAGCCTGAAGTGCAGACCTGTATCCCAGGACAGCAGGAAAGACAGGAGTGGGAAGAAGGTAGCTGATAAGAAACCAATCCTGCAATAGTCAGGGATGGATGAAGATGGCAGTTTCTATTGACACAGAGAAACAAGACCTGTAAATTGGAAATTTACAGCATAAGCACCCATTTTTCATATTTGATTCTTATGGACTCAGTGAATAAAGAAGAAGAGTTACAAAAGCAAGGAACTAAAATATCAGTAATAGAGTTTTTGAACAGTAATGACAGCATTCAGGACTCTTCTGAACTGATGTGTTTTGTGGAGGAGCTGAAGAATGTGGAGAGCAGACTGGTTTTAGCTGACATGAACAACAAACGTGACTCTTCATGACATTTCCACTACTGAACAAGTTACAAAAACAATTTATGAATTAAGGGCAGTGAAGAAACAATGGGACTGATATTTTTTGCTTTACAACTGCCTCTCGCCACTACATAAAAAGATTTTGAAACAGCACGCATTGGTGAAGGGGAAAAAAATGATGCAGGTAAAGACCCACTGAAAAAAGCTCTGATCTCTTGGGTGAGAGAGGTAACATATGGAATTGATTAGACTTAGTTTCATTCTAATATCACTTTCTGAATTTGTAGCAAATGTAAGAATGTAGCAGCACATTATAAGATCTAAAGATATTCTGATTTCATATGAAAAATGAGGAAAAGCAAATATGATACATTAAAAAAGAGAACTGGAAATTGGTACTTAAAATAGAACAAATCACAGGAAAGTCCATTAAATATGACTGAGAACCAAGATAATGGGCTTAATATTTAAAAAGTGATTGAACAAAGAAGGAACATGCAAATGAACTGAATATAACCCTAGAAACAGATGAGACTCTGAAAATTATGAATATTGTCACTATACCACATACTTAGAACAAAAGAATAGTCAATTTATTTTCAGAAAGAATGATATTTTTTAGTCCTTCAAGAACTATTTTAATATTTACCTACCATCTGCAGAGTGGGTGATTGGCACTGAATGATTACTGCTCCAGGAGACTATAATCACATTGCGGCCCGTGCTGCAGTGGCTTTGCAGCAGGGGCTCCTGCTAGATGAAGAATTACAAGTGACTTTCAGAGGTCATCTAGAAGATACCAGTTAACTTGCTTTTTACTAGAGAAATTGAAAGGCTTACATTCCTGAAATCCTTACTGATCCTGAGAGCTTTCCAATTCAAAACAGGAAACCTGCAGTGACTCAGTTTTTGACTACTTAAGATATAAACACCTTGAGACTTCAAGCAATGAAAAGCAATTCCTTAGAGCAGGAGCTAAAGGTTTCACTGTGCTAATACCACAACTCTTCAACATTCACTATTTTTTAAGACAGTAGTCTTTAATGTGCCTCTTTATCCTTATAACTTTTTGCTCAACATTTTCCAAAATGTTGCCCACACTTTCGTATCTTTCCCCCTTACAAGTGTACCTTGGCGAATTTTCTGTATGCTGCTTTCTACTGGGCTCAACAGTTGACTTTAGATATTTATTTTCAGCTTGAATGTTTATAAAATTCTCACAAACACTTGGACACTGTGAATTTGCCCCAAAACCTGTAGCAACTAAACAAATTGTTCACAGCTCAGATTGGAAAACTTTGCCCAGCAGGAACTATTACTTTATTATTCTTGAACAGATATTACAAATGAGCAGTTATCACAATTAGAAAAAATGATTAGGAGAAATGCTAACAGGGCTAGATAGAAAATCATTTTCATGAGCCCAAACATTTTAATATAGGTATTTAAAGCAGAAGAATTCCTTCAAAGAGCCCTCAGTAAAACTCAGCAGGATACAAAAATAAAGTCGCAGAGCAAGAATTACTTATGACAATAAAGCCACTGGGCAAACCTGAAACAAAAAAGAGGAAGGCTACAAGTTTTTGATCCAGTTTTGGAAGTTTGAGGTAAAAAAAACCCTCAAACAAAACAGGTTTTGTGATTAAAATCTTGTTTTAAGGATAGGTGAGGTCATCATCCAAAACAAACAGCAGACCCCTGATCCTTTGCAATTTATATTGTTGGGCTCATCAGCTTGCTCAATTTATAAAGCACCTACTGCAAGGATTTTTATAAGAGCATGTGTTTGAAAATAGGTGTGAATCATTTATGACATCCAACTGTGTGTATGACAGGTACAATCTGCGCCTCACCTTGCAGCAAACAGGCAGATTACAAGCAGCGGGCAGAGAAAGAGCACTCTGCTGGCCTATTAACTTGAGAAGACAGAAATAAGGTCAAGGTTAAACACTTCTGAAAAATTTACTTCTAGACTCCACAGCTACAAAAGATACAAGAAAACAACCACTTAAATAGCAGTAAACTTAATCCTGATAAAAATGAAAGACCAAATCAAAATAAAAATGAAGTCTTGCCATACTTGGGCGAATCACACAGGGAACAGCATGCCAACACTTGTAATTTATCTTTGCTGACAAAGAGGTCTGGAAACAAGTCTTCCTAAGGACTTGTTTAAAGCTCTTACAGAAGCTGTGGTACCATCATCTGTGTGCCACAGGCACAGGCTGTAAAGCAAGATGAACCCAGATAAAGCTTTTTGTATGTTAGACCAGAATCTATCTGACATAGGGAGAACACCCAGAAAACCCAGGACCACACTGTGACAGTTTGGCACAAAACCCAGTTGACTGGGTTTTGAAGTTCCAATACCTTCATTCAGATGAGCTGCATTTCACAAACTGGAATTATTAACAGAAGCTTTAGCAGAGCCCTTTTGTCTGTACTTTGTAAGACTCAGCAGCACTTTTTGTACAGACTGATGGGGCCAATGACCAGTCTTCCATTAAGAACCTGTGTTAACAACTTAGCTGCTAAATAATAGATTGCTTCAGCTTGAACACTTGGTTAGAGTCTCTCTATGCTGATACCTGAGAGACCTGGATCAGGTCCCAGCAGGACTGGGAATGTTTCCACTAATTAGGCACGGAAAGATTTACTTCAGGAACAATTCTGTGTAAATGATGTGTTAAAAGGTTAAGGTTCCCTTATGAAAGACCTTTATAAGTGACCTATAATCTCATATGGCAACTTTTATACACTTTGGAGACAAGAAAAAAAAGGCCTCTTAAAGTGATTCTATTTTGTACCATGTTTATTACCTTAGGCTGCAGTGACTGACAAGGCTTTTTTTTTTGTCACAGATGGTTACATTTAAGTAGACTTGACTGCCAGCATGACTTCAACTTTGCTTAAATTACGTCACTCTACCATCTAAGTCATTTCCCGCCATGATAAAAAAGGTTATTTAAGCTTTCAAGTGCATTGGTTTGAAAATTAAAATATATGAGTGTAACAATAATGCAGATCTGATCACCTGCATCTAGAGAAAACAAACCAGGCAAGTGATTTGCCTCTGCCTTCTCAGCTTGAAGAAATGTTCTCATCTGTGGGTCACAACACATAATAGCTACATAGTCTTCCAGTGATTCTCATCTTGGAAGGCTGAAATATTTGACATACGTAAATAAGTTTACTTGCAGATCACAAAGTGAAAACTCTATTATGTGGAGAATATGAGGTGCATAATAAGCAAAGAATACACAATCATCCCAGAGTTATTACACTAAAGTGTCCTGGATGCCCTCCTCATGCTTTCTGGAAAATTAGAGAATTTTATGAATTTTTCTTGGTTAAGTTTGCCAGACTCTTGCAAGAAAGCTTCAGTTGAGCATTTTCACTAGAGTTGAATCTAGCAGAAACAAACACTCACTACGCTTGGCTAGAAACAGGATTTATAAGAGAATACTGAGGCCATGCAGGATGAAAATTTACCAGTTGGTGGGAATTGATGACAGAGGGGCAGGTCCAAGGCATGGTTGTCCTTCAGAGTTACTAAAATCATGGTGCAGGAACTACTGTCCTATGTGAAAAGAGCTGCAGTGAAGAGCAAGTTGGAAACAAGCATGAGTTGCTGGGAGAGACAGTGGTAGACTTGCTTCTCTGTTCTGCTTGTGTTGCTTTGTTATCCTTTCCCTGGTCACAGTTTTTCACCAAACCCTTTGGGAGACTCTCACCTCTAAGGACAATGTCTGTTACTTTTCCTGCTCACTGAGTGTGACTTCAGGGAGCTCTGCTCTAGGACCAAAGATTAAGCACCCCTGTCCTCTCTGTGCTTTGTGCTCACCAGTGCTTCTTGCTGAAACCTGCACCAAAGCATGGGAGATTAGCAGTGGAGACTGCACAGAGAACATCAGCATCTGCCGCAGCTTTTCCACAGATTTGTCTTTCATAACCTCTATTCTTTTTATTTTTCCAGAGTTTCCCTTGGTCACCAGGTACATACCTTCCGTTTAGTCTATTTTTGTTCTCTGTAGGATCAAGATGTCTAAGAAATTCTTTGTAAAAATTCTGAGTTGCATTTACTGTCATATCTGACATTCTCCCTAGCTAAATGTTAAGAAAAAGGAAAAAAAAATCCTAGCAATTTTAAACTTTCTTCTTGAAGCATCACTGGCTGATGCATGTTATATCATGCCAGTGATGCTTTACAAAAGCTCTCTGAAAGTACAGTCCTTATGGGTCTGAAGACACAAAAAATCTCTGAATAAAACCCCAAAATAAATACAGAGATTAATCACTGAATAAAGCCTTCCCTATTTCCAATGTGGGCTCCTCCTTTTCAAGAGCTGAACTTGCCTTTTTTTATCCCTAGGTAGTTTTTGACCAAAATTCTTAGCTAACACAGGCAGTAGACTTATTTATTTTTTTAAAAATATTTTCTGTAGTGTTCATCCAACATCACTGAAAAATGACTGAGTGTTGCCATACTACTGTGCCATTTCATTTCCACAACCGAATCTTGTTACTGCCTTCATATTTCATTTTATTTCCACAACCAACCCTCCATATTACTTTTTATTTTAAAAAAATAGCACGATAATTTCCATGCTATTTTTCACCTCCGGGGTGTTATTAGCTTGCTGTAATAACAGACTATGTTCCTGCTGTGTCTGCTAAAGAAATTATCCCAGTAGCCCAAAGAAGCCATACCACCTGCCCAGCAGCTCAGCATTCAAAGCATTTCTGTATATGGCTGGGGTATCCATTGCCCTAAAGTTTAAGCAATAAATAAAAATTAAAGTCCCTAGAGAAACACTCATTTTTCAAACACATGCAAACAGAGCCATTATTTTCTGAGGTCTACTTCAGTTCAGACAAAATTGTGGAAGTTACAGAGCCCTGAGACTGGCTCAGCTGGTTAGAGTTTTATGTCCCAGTCATGCTAGGAATGCCACCAATAGTGCAAATGCATATTTAATGGATCTGCTGCAGAAGTGGAGTTGGGGAGAGGATGCGCTCTAATTGCTCTTTCCAAATCTTGCCTCTTTTAGATGCTTGGAACATCATGACTAGGATAACGTCCTGTGGTGGTTCAGGCCAAGGCAATGAGAGAAGGAATTGAGATAAATGATGGAGAACAAAGTGTTTGTCAAATCAGAACTCTAACAATGGGGGAAACAAACCAAGAACCTCTGTCATGTGTAAGGCACAATCTAAAAACAAAGATTCTTACATCCTACGTAAAGACATTAATAAAAGCCCAGCTCCAAAGGCAGGTGAAGGGAAAAAAAAGTGTCTACATAACATCTACATGGATTCTTCTCAACATATAGTCTGACTGATTTCTGTTGTAACAACCTGAGTTACCCATCATGACTTTTGCTTGAAGCATTTTAACAGTATTAAACCTGACTGAAAAGAAATTTAAGCAAGAGGACTCTGCAAAAAGCACAGAGTCCCAAATGATATTTCATTGTTACTGCCCATTAGCATGGGTGCCCATAAATGATGTTTTCAGATCATTATAAAACTATCACCATTGAAATGGTAGCTTTTTGAATTTACTCTTTACACCACAGAAGGCACCTAACCATTGCATCAATCCAGCTTTGGCACATAAAAGAAAGTATTTTGAAGTGAGGGGTACTTCCACAACGTGTAGAAACATCATAATCTGTGATTGGTTCTTTGGTACTTGATCACTGTAAAAGCATTAGGAAAACTATCTAATATAATAAAAAAGTCTACTCCCCGCACTACTTTCTAAGAATAAGAAAGCAATGTTCTTACCCTTGAACTTTTTATTTCTTCAAGAAATCATAAATGAAAGAATTATTCTCAAGATTATAGGCCTCACAAAAGAAAGAATGAGAAAAGTGACAATTGTAATGAGTTTTAGTCAGGGAAATTAAAAATACAGAAGAATCTTCTAACAGTTTTCATTTTTTTATCAAGACATGGGATCAATAGTTCTGAAATGCATGTTTTCGACTACTGTTTCTGCAGAGATCTTTTCGAGGACTACACCTGAAAAAGGTAGCAAAATTGGCTGTTCACCCAGATACCAACCTATGGAAATCAGCTATAAACTTACACAGGAATACCCTAAATGCTTTGTTATTAGAATCTTGTGGCCTAAAGAGCTGGGCTCAGATCTGTTCTCTACCACTCATTCATTGAATGACTGTCAATGAAAAATCAAGTGCACAACTAAATATCAACTGCCTGCACCGTACTTCTCACAGGGATGCTCTCTTGGAAGGCTGTACTAAAATTTATGGTGCCCTCAAGTGCTATTTGGCCTTCACTACTAAATTCCCCCAAATAAGTAAAACATTAACTGTGGGATCACAAAACACCCCAGCAGAGAAAAGATTGTGTGAGAGATCTGCTACCTCTTGGAGAGACAGCAGAACTTGAACGCGAAGCCAGTAACACAGTGGATTGATAGTCTGAAGATATTGCTTGTCTGCTGTCCCTTGCATTTAAACGAAATATAGATTGTATGTGTAAACTTGCTCTGTATCAATACCTGTAAAACTCATGTTGCATTACCCTTTGTACTTCTCCCCCTTGCTTCGTGAATAATGGATTAGCTTTAGGCCTCTGCTGTTGTCAGATAAACAAACTGTAAATTCCTTCGTTAAGAACTATTTTGCATGTTGCCTGCCCCTTAACTGGAGAACCCTATATTAAGCAAGTAGCTGTACAACGAATTTGTCTTTATTCCTTCCTCCGAAGAAAGTCCGTTTTTAACCGTCTCAATTAACTCAGATAAGGATATCTGGAATACTTGAAAGCAGTTGCACTGCTTCATTACTTCAAGGAGAAATGACTAACCAAACAACTGAGAGAGATAATTTTCTTTTCCAACAAAAGAAATCATTTTCTCTTAATAAAAAAACAAAACAAAACAAAACCCAAAACTCACTTCCCCAAGACACTGAAGAAAAGTACAGCATACTTCCCAGAAAATATCAGACAAACAGAACTCATGCAACATTCCTTATCTTTGTTTGGTTCTCAGTGCTGTCATTATGAGCTGTTATTACAATTATTAATAAACCAAAATTTTATGGAACGCCCCAGATCAGACTTGCTGCTATTCATAGCCCTTTCTCATGAGAGGTTATTATCTCAATAACCTTATTATCAAGTTATATGTTTGGAGTAGGAATGTTACTAGAGGCAACAGAAAAATACATTAAAAGCAGATCTGAAATTTAAGTCCATGCTTTAGTGTATTTCAACATGTGGCATGCAGCAGGGCAGAAACAGAACATCCAAAAAGAAATTGTTCTTCTGCAGTCATAATTTCCTGTCCCTGGTAACCACTTTATAAAAGTATGATATTTGTTTTAGGTTTCTGACTTGTGTATTTTTCCCTAACACACCTGACACAGTTTTGAGGGTTGTATTTTTTTTATATTTATGGCATGAAGATGCTTGCTTTTTTTTTTATTGTTATAGCGGGATCACATCTCTCCTCAGCAGATGCAAAGCTACATTTACAGATGGAGAGCACGTGCTGAAAATTGCTTGGTTTTCTTACTTCAGGCCTGGGTATGAGAAAATATCCATTGGTTGTTATTGTGGCTGCTACTTATTCATGGGCATCTAAATACACCAGCATATGAACTACTAGGATTTAATTAAATGTTGAGTCTCATCTATGGAGAGAGTGAATTCTTTGTCAGACTTCTGCTCCACAGGTGTTTTCACAGGGACACAGACCCTCTCTCTCTTGTCCTTGCCAGGGACATAAAAATGCCTGGGAATGCCGGGTGCTGTGGTTCTGCTCCTGAGGACCTCACTGTCACCGTCCAAGCTCGCTTGGCCATGGCAGATGAATCTCAGGAGTTAAAGGGTGGAGCCAGTTCTGCTCATACTGTGCCTCACCTAAAAAAATCCACTGTGCAGACTCAAAGGACACACCCATGTAGGTAGAGTGCTACCCAAATCTTTATTCGAGAAGCCGAGTCATACCTACATATGTGGCAACCAAGGAAATCAAACTGCTTCATTAAGATCTCCTTTCTTAGAGAACGTTTAAGGGAAGTGCTTATGTCATTTTCATTTCTTTTTCAGAGAGTAAAATAAAATAATTTCCTATTTTCATACAGTAAAATTAGGAAAGAGCTGATTACTCTCAGAAGTTTGTTATCAAGATTTTAGTCTATTTTAAAAAGATAGAAACACATCTGATGTCCCTTTTCTAATATGTTCAGATTAAATTTGCTGTACTAGTGCTGTTGTATTCATGATAACTTGAGGGTAAATAAAGTTTATGTAGAAAAGAATAACCATTTTAATCCCAGGGCTTTTGTGTGGAATTTATGTGCCAAGGAAATCGTCTGGTTTTCCTAGATAGATCAGTGAGAAACTACATCCATATGAAGCAAGAATATGAGTAACAATTGGCAAAATTCTTCTGAAAACCAGTGAGACAATATGAAGCACTATGATTAGAAAAAATACATTTCTGAAATATTCCTTCCAAATAACCAGAAAGGAAGTATACCAGAGCTTGAGCTGAATTGTTAGCAAGAACTGTAATCTAAACACTGAATTACATAACTCATTAGTTTTTCACTAGTCATAGTAATATAACTTCGTTCTGCCTGATTTTTGGAAATTGTCATTAAATGAACAACTTTTTAAGATCAGAAATAATTGCTTATAAGCCTATGATTTAAAATCAAGTCCTTGGACTGAATCTCTTGTCAGTAACTAATAATCTTGGAGCCTCAAGTGCATTTAGAAAGCCTTCCAAGATAAATAATTTTCTTCCTCTGAAACACAAACAGGCTTTTCATTTAATGAGTTGTGCCTATCAGGCATCCATTAGATAATACCTCAAATTGTGCAATACAATTGTTCAAAAACCCAAACTATTTTTCTTAGTGCTACTATCATTCACAGTGCTTCAGAGCAAAGCATTTATCAGAACTCAAGTGTACATTATTATCAGTTCATCTAGTTCATTTAAGAAATTTCCCTCCTGCTCAGCAAACTTGGTACAGCTAATAAGTGCACTCCTCTACCTGTCCCAAGTCACTAACAGAAGCCAGAGATGAATTTCACATACAAGATGCCAAATTCCAGTGGCCTGGACCACTCTCTACTCATATAAAACTGTAAATATTAAGCTTTATTTACAAATTGGTCAATACTTGCATCATATTTGACACAAAGCTCTGGATAGCACAGTAGCATATTGATCTTCAGTATTCAGAAAAGGGAAGGGCAGTATTCCCATGTCTAATGTAAGGAGAAAACCCTTTAATGGAAAGTGTCTTCTTACACTTAAATTCAGACAGCTGATTGGCCATATCAGAGACCAGTCTGTGATCCACTTTCCCATGTCAAAGGACACACAAACATGCAGATTCAGAAGCTCTTGTAGGCACTGATATCTGCTGAAGACAATGAAGAGCTCTGTTTCTCAGGAAAATCCACATATTTGATGTCTTTCAAAGGCTTAAATACAAAAAGCTTGCAAGAATACCTGGCAACCCCATTTTTGAGAACAGCTTATTTGCAGTCTGTGGTCAAACCTAAAAATATCAGGAGGCAGACTTTGCATTATCTACTTGACAGTGGTATGAAACAATTGAGGTGTCAAATGACAAAGACACTTTTTTGATTGCAAGGCTATTTAGCTACTTAAAAAAGGGTGAATGCTGTCTTAAAATGAGATTGATAAATAAAAACACAGCAAACACATTTTAGACATCTAAGGACTCTCCACTACAACAGCATGTAGCTTCTTCCCTGGAGAGGAATGAGCTATGACCATAAGCATTGTGATACCAGGACGCTTTTATGCTATCCCTATGTGAGCTTGCAAAATACAATGGCAAAATTGAGCACATTTTTAACACTGAGCCTCCAAACCAATGAAAGTTATCACCATAACAGCCATTTAGAACTTTTAGGAAACTGTGTGGGACCCTGTAGAAAATTATAATACATAGTGATGTGAGCTTATGTTTATTCTTTTCTCACAAGCAGATGGTGTTGATAGGAGTTTTCTTTAAAATACTGCTTTTAGATGACAAATGGCCTTGTCCAGATAACTGACCTTCATTGGTTACAGTTTACCTGGCTTAAGCTTGATACAGGGACTGGGAATTCAGGTACCAACCACACCTCAGTAACAATTAGAACACATTAATTAATGCTTAAATAATATTTTAATTAAAGTTATGTATTTTTTAGAAAATAAATGAGAATCCCTTGCAAGGTTCTTCTCTCATTAACTTCAAAGAAAAAGGTCATATACACTTATCTGCACCATTATTATTTTTGATCCTCTCACTGCACTGTTGCAGGTCAGCTTTCCATGGCACTAAATATACAGCACAAGGGAGTTGGAGAATTCAGAGCAAAAAGTGCTCTCCAGCATTCTTTTGATTTCTCACTGTGGCTATCTCTCTAAGAAGTGTGAAAGTCCCAAACTTAATTCTTACTCATGTGGGTATTTTGGCTAGATTTTCACCTGACTTCTTCTGCCAGAGGATCCCAACACAAACAGATAATCCTAAATGACAACACAGCAAGGGCTGCAGAAAACAAGTAATGAAGTGTGAATTCAGAAGAGAAGGTAATTTAGCAGTCAGCGAGGACTCAGCGACCTTACACAATGCAACCACAGCATAAGATATTATTTAAAATGGGGCAAAGAAGGAAAAAGAATTGTAGGAAGGATTGTAGCTGGAAAATTAATCTGACTTGCAAATTGTGACTAATATCCTACTTTAGAGGAATATTTTCCTTCTAACATATTTTATTGAATTTTTTTCTAATCACAGAATTAAGAGTTAATACTGCATTTTGGACCTCCGACTGCTTCCTGACATGTGGTGGTGCTACTGCTTAAAGCAAGTCAGATAGGCTTCTGTAAAGAGCAATTTGACATCTCATTCCTTTAAAAAATTGCACAGTCATCTTAGAAACAATAAAAAGCAACCCCTCGCCACCCTCATATTAAATTTTTCTTCTAATAAAATAATGTTAAAATGTTTATTGAGCTAGATATATTTTTCCTTTTATAATAAATTACTCTCTCTATATGGTATTCAATTAATTTAAAGAAATTTAACTATGCAGCTCAGCACTTACATAACTACCTTACTTGGGGTCATGCCATATCTATTGTCCAAAAAGCACAGTAGGCATTTTGCTTTTAGTTCACCTCCACTCACTGGAAAAAAATAAAAAAGGTGTTAGGAAATTAGCAGTCTTTTGGTTAATTTTTTTTTCACACCCACAGAAGAGAGCTGATAAAATGTTCTGATATGCTATTCTAACTCCATTTCTTGCTGTTTACAGCAGTTGTATTTTACATATGGACGTTTTTCATTTTGTTCCAAGCTGTGCAGATAGGAAACTTGTCATGCCATCTCTTTCAAACCTGATGAGAGCTATGCAAATGCTGGACTTCATTCAAGGCCACATCTGATGCTCCTGGCTGAATGGGAAGGAAATGACACACATGGAGGAAGAAGGGAGAAGCACAAGTGAAGGGTAGCTTCTGAGACATCACAGCACTATAAAAAGAGCTATTTTAGAAGTCTCTCATGTAGGAATAATTATAATAATAGTTAAAATAAACAATATGATTGGATCTTTACTGTCAGAAACTGGTGCTGTTAGGGGAATCAGATCAACTCAACTCCAGTTTGTAGCAAGATCCACTGCCAGAAAATATTGAGAATGCTCAGCTCTATGCAGCAGATATTCCTTTCTATCAATGACCAGGAGTAGAAAGGTCAATTGAAAACAGCTCACCTGGAAAAATAAAAAATGCTTTTTCTTTAAGGAAGCTGAACTGACAGTATTATAACAGGCTTATTGGTGTTAATAATAACAAGAAATAGGCTCTTTGCACCCAAATGCAAAACATATAGTTTTGCATGCCTCCTATTTGAAGGATAAGAACAGTAGGTGGGAAAAAAGCTTCCTAAAAGGCAAGATCCATTTGACTGTGGGATAGTTTTCAAAGGGAAATGAAAATGTCATCACCTGACATTTCTGAAGCTGAGCTTTCAACTCCTGAGACAGTATGCTGTCAGGAGTGTTAAACAGAAGAGCTGGTCACAGACCAGTACACCCTCCATATGTTTCCCTGGGGCAATTAGTGTCACTTCCCCTATCGAGGGGCTCACTGTGCTTATCAGTGAATATGTCAAGTTTGGTCACTCATGAATCTCTGGAAATAAACACTGCAAAGTCACTGACAGGACCTTTAGGTTGAAAAATGAATCCTTCTAACTCATACAGTCTCAAAAAAGGAAGTTTAATTGAACAGTGCATTGAAAGAAACTGCCTTGTGACATCCCCAGAGAAGCAGAACATATTCAACCAAAAATCTGCCTCAAGCCAGATTTTGGGTTGCCTAGTCTATCTCCGCCTTTACTGCTGCACAGCTGGATTCTTGACAGAGGGGCATAAGCTTTCCCTGTCCTGCAAACACATGGGCACCGTGTCATAGAGGCCTCCCCTGAGAAATCTGGAAGCACCAACCTAACTCTGATGTGCCACAAGCCAGGGGGATGCCGGGAGTTTGACCCTTCCTCACTGCAGCCCCCAGAGTGTCAGAGACATCAGGCTGCTGGGAGGAATTGTTATCTAGTGCTGTGCTGCACTGCATAAATGCATTGGTCCATGGCTTCAAAGGTTCTAAAGTTCTCAGCAATCCACAGAACTATTTAAAATTATTTTTATTTAGAAATTTCTTTATGAGTTACAAAACCCATCACCTCTAAGTTGTGTAGACAACAACACTAACAGTGTTATCAAGGGAAGTTGGAGCTTAAGGCCTCCCACACACAAGAGTAATAAGCACAAACTACTTCCCCCTTCACTCCCTCCTCCTGAGATGCCAAAAGTGGGGGAAAGAAAGCTATTACTTCCTTTAAAGCCCAGTACTGATGACCCCAATATGCATCCCTTTCAGGAAGAGGGAAGCAGCAGTGGAGGCAGGCTTGGTTTCTTTCCAAGCACACCATCCTGTACTTGCCCTCAGTAAACTGATGGAATCACTTATACAAGCAGGGTCTGGCCAAGTTTTGTCCAGGGGCAATTGCAAGACAGAGCAGCTGAGCCTCAGGATGCACATGGATGCCTGGCACATCAAACCACCCTGCAGCATGGCACTGCCAGCACCTAGTGGCCACTGTTTGGGGCCAGTAATACCAGAAAACCCTGTGGCTGACTCTTGCAGGAGGGAAGGGATTCCTGAATAAAAGCCTTTTTTGAAAGAAAAAAAAAGTACAAAACCCCCAAACAAAACAAAAAGGCAAAAAGCTTTAGCTTTCACTTTAGCAAGTCATATGCAGGGATGAAATAAAGCCACTCCATGGAAGAGATGTAAATTAAACTTCAAAGCCATTTCTATTTATCTGTGGCAAGCTCCATGATGTTAGGCACCCCTTAGCAAAGGAACTGTTTAAGAGCAGTGAACACTGTATGTCCTTGAAAAGCTTTGTAGCATGAAGTTGTTGTTCAGGCAACAGTTTGGTAGGCTTCCTCTTTTTTTTTTTTCCCCTTTATTTGTCTTTTTCCACTCTGGGTAGCAAGATCTTAATGCAATATCTGTTTACTACAGTTCTTCAAGAGGCAAGATGTTCCTTGGCTTTTATCCAAACCATTTAGTTCGCATACATATTAGAAAAAGTTGTCATGTCAGCAGCTAAGGTTGATATCAAGAGAGACAATAAGAGGATTAAGAGGTGGAAAGCTTTAGGAGGCAAGCTACTGAATATTTCACAAGAAATGAAGCTGAGAGTGCCACTGATGCAAGGGGAAGGTCAGAAAGCTTAAACATCTCAGGGACACTTAAGAAATAATAAAATAGCCATTAGGCATTCCAGATGTTGATATGCAGCTTTTAGGATTCTGATACTGCAGTCTGATTTTCTTACCAAGGTAAGTGCTTCACTGAATGTGCATCAGTGACACAGCATACGACAATGGAATTTGCCAGAATTTGCATCTACAGCATCCAAGGAATGATATGACATTTGAGAGCACCTCTGAGGGCTGATACTTTGTCACTTTATTGATAATTTTTATTAACACCTGAATGCTACTGATGTGGATGGAGTTTCATATTTCCATCTGCTGGAGTCTGGTGATATCCAAAGTGGGAAGAGATTTCACAAAGACCAACAACTCCTTCTCACAGTTACCTCTTCCTACCTCATCTTTAAATTACATGATTTAACAGATCTTCTCCCTTGTATCTCACCGCCATCGAGACTGTGTAGTCTGGGGGAAAAAGTGGACAGTACAAGAATTTTACAAGGCATTACGTATGTTTCATAGCAAAGACACAAGACAGAGGTAAGCCCAGTTGTTTTCTGTAGGCTTGTCAGTGTCAATAGGCAAGGCTCAGCAGGAAACTCTCTGCAATTGCTTCTTTCTAGACTGTGATAATCTATGGACTTCAAGACAACCTGACAATGGACAACCCGACAATGGACAACCCAAAGAACTCTAGTTTCTTGCAAAGTAGAACGGGAGTTAAGTATAACACTAATTATATTACCCTTTATTCACAAATACTTCTTGTCTTGGGTTAAGCTGGCAAAACGCCAACTGCCCAAGAACAGAGAAAAAGGGTTCCTCCCCCCCAACCAGCAAAGAGAAAAAGAAGAGGGAGAGGGAAAAAAACCTTCTAAACCAGGTTTATGCTGAAACTAACTACATGTATTTATACAGAAAAGAGAAAATTAAGAGAAAACTACAATATAATACACACACTTACACAAGTTATATATAACTTGAAATAACCTCCCACTCCCCAGTTAATACAAAGTGTATTACTCTAGATTCATAAGCACTCTAAAAGACACCTAGCAAGAAACAGAAAGAGTAACAACAAAATGTTTCTACTTCCCTGAACTCAAACAAAATGCAAGAAGCAGCAGCCGGAGCAGGGCCTAACACATTAGGAGAGCTGCAAGACGTTTTCCTCCTAGTTCAGCCATGATGGAACTGAACTAACACCTCCCACTGCTGCCCCATATCTTAAGTTTGTGTCATCTGGTATGAAATACTTCCTTGGTTACTCAGTCAGGTGATAGCTGTCTTTACTAATCTACATAGATTCTCTGAGCCTGCTAATTTGAGGCCTAGCTAAACCCACTACACTTCTGAAATGAACCTTGTTTCCCGCCCCTGCCTTCAGCCTACCAGGAAGGCATTAAGAAACTTGGACAGTATATTTTACATCTTTGAGCTCATGGAGCACACTGATGAATTAACACCTTGTCAATATACTGTTTCTGTTATACCATGTTTTCATGGCACATTTTACTTAATGACTTTCTGGAAATACTCAGTTATAAGAAACTTCTCTCCCACCTCCTGTTTAAGTACAGATACTGTACCATGGAAGTTAAATAATGCTCACTATTTTCTTTTATCCTGACATACTAACTAAGTCTTGCATCCAGGCACTTTACACTTTTAAAATGCTCAAATTATAAAGAGTAATTTTCTAGACCTTATGACTTTACAAAATAATCATTTACTGCTTGGAAAAGATAACTCAGATTTTGATTAAAAAATTATAGAATTAAATTAGGAACTATTTTTTATTGTCTTTTGACTTACATTCAAAATTATTTTAAAAGTTACTAATTCCCTCTGTACTGCCACTGAACTACTGTGTTTTCATGTTATAATGTAACTTCAGCTAGCAACTTGCCCATTGTGTGATTTGTCATTTATTTTTTGGTAATCATTTTAAAGTATTCATCTAATATAATAACAAAATGGTAGACAATAAATCAGCATGCACAATAAAGGAGTTTTAGAGGTGTAAACTGTTTGGTCATTGGAGATAGGAAATACATAGTCAGCCAGAACTGCTTCTTTGAGGAACTGTGCTAAAAGGACAAGTCAACATTAACTAGCAACCTAAAACAGGGTCTCCTCTACACTAGTTAAAATGACTAGTAGGAACTTCTTAGTGAAACTGTCAGTTACAACAAGTTATAGATAAAATTCCATTCTATTTTCAACACATTTTTTTTGCTTTTGGAAGTGTTGAATCTAGTTTAGATAACACAGTACATTAATTAACATGAAAGAATTTCACGTTAATTTCTTAATTTCCTACACATACACAATAAACAGGAACACAGAAATCAAGATATGAGGCTCAGACACTTCCGCCTCTGTCTGCATCATCCAAGATTTAGTGCTGATAAATACTATAATTTCAATGAATCCGATAAATCATAATAACATTGCAGCAGTTATTTTTCCAAGCTCTATTTTCCCGTAAAATACAGTGAATGTCTCCAGTATTTTCTTGAGAAGGAGTAGCCACAGATGTCAGTTATTGGTGAAATAGCAAAGGAAATACAGTCATGTATGTTTTGGCCAAGTAAGATACTTTTCCTCTTTAGCAAACAATGAAAAATAATATTAAAAAAATTTAAATAGCTGAAAACCAAAACATTTGAATTGCATTACTTAATTTGGATCACTTGTCATTTACTATTTTCTGTACCACTTGAATAAAGCATGCCTGATTTTGTCAAAGCTTTTACCAACTAGATGACAGTCAATATCCTCCTCGCTCAGATGGTCACTAGGGATTTCACAAAAATGAGAAGTATTTCATTCTTAAAAACATAATTGCTAGGCATTATTGAATATCTCTGCAGTCATTGAAAAGGAAGTTGAGCTAAAATAAATAAATTTGAGTGTTTTTAAGAATTAGAACTAATTTGCATTAAAAATAACTCTGTCATGTCAATGAACAAGAGTGTGTCCTCAGTTTTAGACATACAGAGTCAGGTAAAAGCCGCTTTGTCTGGTGATTCAAACATATATAATTGCAAAGGGTTCTGTTAAGAATTTCCAAACAGCAAAATGCTGACCAAGTCATCTAACCCCCTTTCTCAAACTATGTTTTAATATTTTTCTGTATTTACTGTGTACATTCATTTACAACACTTCAAGTGCGATGCAATTACCAGGGCTGTTCTCTACTGAGTTGTAAGGCTAATATATTTATTTTGAATCTTGTACTACACCCCCACCCCCTTGNATATAACCAGGTTTCACACCTGTGTAGCTCCATTCCTAGTGAATCTATCCCTGTTTCACTAATATAATGAGATTTAAACTAAGGTCTTATCTTCCAACTGCACATAAGGTTCAGTTCATCCCACGTTCAGCTACAGCAGGTGACAGGAGGATCGTAGCCAGATTAACAGAAGGACTTCACAGAACAAGGATTTAACTTGACTGTGTTAAATACACCTGTGGCATAAGTCACACAAATAGCAGTTAATTCTCAATGCAGTCTGTGACAGCACAAAAATGCTTCTTTTACTGCTCTAGCTATAGAATTTTTCATATTTATCACCGGGACACTATTTTTCCCAGTTGTATGACAGGACTGTGAGAATAAAGACTATCGTTTGATTCTCAGTCCTATACATCAAAGTCAATTCTTTTGACTGTATGTCATTTAGCTTTTAAAAATAAGTAATAAAAATTGACTCTGTAACAAGCTAAAACATTTACTTGTTTATAGCTGTTAGAAATTGCTGACCTACGTAAGTAAAAGGGGATGACAGCAAAAGACACTCCCAACAGCTTTATTGTTTTAGCTGAGAAATGGTATCCACACATCCTGCTTCCAAGGGTTCGTGTTAGAGGGAGCAGAACCATCTGGTTCTGCTCTGCCTAGATCTTCCTGACTTCATAAACACCACCCCAAATCTGTGCAGGGGAAGAAATATATATTAATTTCAGGAAGAGGGGTAGGCTTAAAGAATTCTGCATTTAAAATTGTTTCAAGTAGCAACTACCACAGTTCCTACATCACTGCTGGCAAAAAAGCAAGAAAAACATACAGAAGTTTCTGGATGTGGCCTTATGCTACATCAAGAGGATCGTGGTATATGTCTTTGCAAGCCAGAGTTTGCTTTAATGTGGATCAAGAGTGATGGATTAGAATGGCTCCAAGAGCTGTCAGCAAATATCTACACTGCAGCATGATCAGACAGCAGTGACTTCTCTGGACTGTGAGAATTTGTGGCTGCCACCACAAGAACTGCAGGTCATGCTACCATGGGAGGTTTTAAAGTAGAAACATGAGGTTTAAATAGAAAAGGCACCCAGACTATATAATCTCCTATGGAATAAGAAGTGAGCATTAAGAAGATAAAGTACTGACATTCTCTTGGAGATTTTACATACTCCTCCACCTCCTTGTGCAGTCTGTCACTATATTCCTTGTTACACTGGGGCAGCTGCATTCAGGTCAACTGAGAAAAAGGCCAGTGTCCAAGTTATCAGCGAGGATGACTGAGCATGTCACTTAGTTACACCCTGGGACCTGTACTTCAGTTCAGTGATTTAAAAAAATCTAGGCAATCCAGGTGCTTGTTGCTCCTTTAGCTTCACTATGCATTGAAGACACCCATGACCTCATGAAAATAAGGCACTCAATAGGTACCAAGTCAGACATATTTTAAAGAATAATGAAGTTGCTGAAATTGTAGAAAGACATCGTTCCTACCATAGTATCCTTCTGCAAAGGATATTAGAAGCTCAGTTATTACAATCTCAGCAACAAGAAACATATTTCTTAGACATTACAGTCATGTATGAAGGTCATGACTTAGTGAACTAGATAACCACTTAAAACAGCGATAAACTTTCTAGGCCACTAATAGGAACCCTGGCATACTTTCTTAAACTTTGTAGCAATAAAAGGGAAGAAAACCACAGTCACTAGTTGTGATGGTCACTTCATACACATCAAGAGAAGGACTCCAAGATTTGAGCCTGTGGGTGATGCTTGTAGGGGACTTGATGAAGTGGCTGGGGGCATGGAAGGAACAAACCTGCTGACTGCTATCTACACCCCAGAAACACAGCCAAGGAGAGTGCAAACCAGTGTGGGGACTCTGCCTGAGACACAGCCATGCTGTGCAAATACCTGGGCACAAGTGCACCTGCTCCTGAAACTGGTAAAATGAGGAGGATATGTCATTGGAAGCTAAGAGTTTTATGAAGTGCAATTCTGGGAAAACATGTTGAGGCAAAACATTCATGCCTTTTCCCACCTTGAAGAGAGAGTTGCTTATGCACTCAGGAGCCATAAAGGTAAAAAAACTTAAAGTGCTCATGCACAAGAGCAGCAGGACTGGACTGGTGATGCTGTTCATCACAGGCAGACACGGGCTTATCAAGAGCTGTAGCTGGTTGCAATAAAAAGCTGAACTAAAGCACACCCCCAAGTCAGAAGGCGTAAAGTGCACAGTCCTGCTGTGCTAAATACCTCACCATATGCCCATAGGCTTACTTCAAAACATGACAGGTATTTGAAGTAATAGTCAATAAAAGATGTGTTAACTTGCTCACATTAGACCTCCCTGTAGGTCTTAGCCCAATTCCCCTGCACACAGATTTATACAGACTGCTTTTATAGTACTCCCTTGGAAAAATAGGAGATAATAAATTTTTATAAGGGAGAAAATTTAGTAAATGCAGATCATTCAACAGTGATGACACTAGAAAGGCATCCTCCCCTGCACTGCTTGCAGTGGCTGGAACCAGAATGCTGCCCTGTGGAGAGAAAGAAAGATTCTTGAGATGAGAAAAAGGGTTTTTAGAATAATGGGCAAGTTCTGGGGCCTGCTAGCAGGTGCAGGATAAGTTCTGTGAAGGAGATCAACAACTAGCAAAAACAAGTGAGATAAGGAGGTTTGGGTCTGGCTGCCCCATGAGAAGGTATGCAGGGAGTGTGAGCTTTCTCACGAGAGAGAAGAAACATCTGCACAGAAGTAGCATCCAATTAAAGGCTGTGATGGGAGTGATGGACACTGTGATTCAACCTATGGGATGAAGCTACAGGTGGGAACTGGTAAGAGATATATTGTGTAAGGAGTAGTTAGAGCTTAGCCTTTTTTCTTTTACTCTGTACTTTTCTTTTCTCCATGGAGTTATTTGAATAAACTGCCTTTGAGTGTGACACCTGTAAGCTGTGGCCTCTTTGATCTTTGTCGGCTGACACGATTTACTGCCGAACTCACACAACTATTTTACCACACTGCCCCAAGGTCACACATGGATACATGCCTTTAGTGCCAGGCTGATCGCAGATGTCTTCCAAGACTTGCTCTACTCAGAGGCAGCAGGGCAGAATATAATAAATAGTAACTGGAATCACTGACTGACCCAAACCACTGAAAATCCCCAATACTTTCTCAAAACTCCTGTCAACGATCATCTTTTCTACTGAACTGCAGCAGCATCCATGCTGCTAATAGTTAAAACTTTAGCCTTCCTACCTTTCCACCAGGCAAGAAATAGGATGCAGGATTATGTAGCAACTAAGCTAGCGCTGCTCACTTCAAGTCCTTAGCCACAACAAGCTGCTCGTACAGAAGGTGAGCTGGTGACAACAGCAATGACCACTGTCCCCCCTGGTTCTTGGCTGACGGCCAAAGTCAGGCACAGAGTGTCAGGCTCTCAGTTTAACACAGTATGGCATGTCTTATGCTGTACTCCTGGAAGCAGTCTGCTTCACTTAGGATGCTCAAGTCCACCTTTGCACTGCCTCCTTGCTCACTTTAATTATACTAAGCCAGACAGAGAATGTCAAACACAACAATAAGACAAGATAAAAGGAGCTAGTGGGCTTTCTAGGGTGCTCACACACATTCTGCTTTGAGTTCTTGTAGATTGTGCCCCATGTACAATTTCTTGCATGTTTCCTTTTTTTTTGAGAGAGGTTTTTCACATCCTGCTTATGTTTCATGTTAATTTAAATATTACTGTGCACTTGTCTCATTTCTGCTCCAAAAAGGTACCACAGCAACACAACGGGAATTTCCAGATACTCAAAAACTAAAGTTAAACACTGGTGTAGGCACATCTACTTAAATCAAAGATGCCTTGGAGATGAACAAACAGAACTGGTAAATGTTAGACAAGCTGAAACAAATGAGGAATTTGATATTAAATACACCAGAGAAGATTGCATTTTATAACAGTGACATAGTGGTTTGCAAAATCTTAGAGATTAGCATTATGCTTAGATTGTGAAATATGACTAAAAGAATTAAGTTTTACTGTACAGGTGTGAAGGTGGTGTCAAGGAAGAAAAAGAATGTGAATTTTCCAGCTCAAATAGTTCAGCTTTACCTACCTTTTTCCCCCCAAACCCAGGCTATATATTAGATTTCCTATCTGCTTTCTCCTTTCCAATAACTTCACGTTATCTGATTTCAATCACCTCAAAGCAACAAGCAATCTTAGGGATGTTCCACACCTCTCTCAGATATTTTACAACTCCTCCACCGTTGAAAAATACATTAAAAAGTAATTCAAGAAGACAGAGACCTCATTGTATAGTCAGTCATCATCGTCTTCCGTAGAATGTTTTTTAAGATGAGTCCAATCTCTTTTCTTCGTATTCTGTCTATAACTGTTTCAGCTATAATGAGCTACAATTTGGGATTTTACTCCTTTTCCTTAAACAAAACAATTGGTATTAGAAGGGGAAGAACCGAGATCTTTCCCCTGCGATAGTGACTTATCATCTAAGATTAGGAAATATAAAAGGCAATATGTTCTGATCTTTTCCTAAGTTAGAGTTCTGCTGTTTGAAGCCTACCTTACACCTTATTGAAAAGGCTGGTACCATTGTAAATTGTCTCAAATGTCCCTTCAGATAATCCTACTTTCACTTGCCTATAACTCAGTATAATTTGGTCTGATTTTTTTTTAATTTTTTTTTTTTTACTATGTCATGTATTTCGGTGTCTGCATCAAACTGATTTTCTTTGGAAACATTTTAACCAATATCTCAGCTTTTTTGCAGATGAGACAGGGATGTGCAGTGTGAAGTTTAACTTGCACTGAATATTCTGATGACAACTCCTTTGACTAAGCTTTCTGTGCTTTAAAGTAGGGAACAGAAATTTGACAAGAGAAGGAGGGCATCAATATGAAAATGATATGATGAGTCGTTCCTCCATATAAAAATTTGAGCCATTGGGCCAAGTTCTAAACCCAAAAATTGCAGCCTGCCTATCTGTTAGTGATTAACAGCCGAAATTCTACATTCAATGAACAAATTCATGCATTTCATGGGGTTTTAGTGATATCCAGATTGTCTATACAATGCCCTCAAAGAACAGCTAAGAAGTCATGTCTCCTAAAAACTTTTGTATGTGAGCCAGTGGGGCATATGCAACCCCTAAACTACATATACATTACAGGGCTTCAGGAAAAACACTCACTATTCTGAGCAGAAGTGAGACAATGGCAATAGCAGGGCTGGCATGGGTAGCAGGGAACCTCAGAGCTGTACACTGTGTGGATATGGGAAGCAGGACACATATGAAAGGAGAAAAGGGAAATCACACCAGGAAGCCACTCTCCTCATAAGACATCTATAAATTCTTCAATCCAAAGATATTGGCACACCATCATTTTATGTGAAATTGAAGAGCACAAGAGAGAAAACAAGTCTTGACAGAAGAACAGAGTTGGGCAGCCTAGACAAGAAAGGTTAGTGGCCAGGAGCAAGGCCTAAATCAGACAGAGAAGCAAACACAACATGATAAGGGATAAAATGAAACAAAACAAAACAGAAGGAGTGGAGGAGCATCACAAATCTGTATATCCAAGGGGACACACTCTCTGCAAGCTAGCATCTTCCCAAATCTTGTATCGTAGTTTAGGCTGGATGACCCTACTCTACAACAGAGTACATCCTGTGTTCTGAACTCAGAGCCTAAGTCCAGGCATTGCAACATCCCCACCATGTTTTGTGACCCCCACCAGAATACATTTTATGCCTCTCAGTGAGGACTTTTCCTATAAGAGTCCTGGATTCACCAATAAAGGATGTAGAGAAGTTATATTCTCTAGAATGTGACAAATTTTATTTAGAAAGAGCAAGAGCAAGGTTGTTCTTAGGTTCTAGGAGCCTGAACTTAGTTTACTCAGCATTATTTGGGATCTGTGGCCTTTAACTGGTTTTTATCATTTTTTTCAACTCCTGTTCCTGAAAAAACTTTCACATCTCTTTCTCTTGCTTCCTAAGATGAGATACAAGGAGTAGGTGACTTGGATCTGTGTTGTCAGGCCAGCATGACTCCCTGTGATCTGCTTCCAGGTAGTTACTGACTGCTATTTCCTCTGTACCTATGCTGTATCACTAGCACTGTTCTCTATGAGTGGGCTCATAGAGTAGATGTAAGTGCAATAAATATAAAATGACACACCAATATATTCTTCCAGTCATTATACCAGAAACTGTGAGAATAAATTTCCCTGTGGGAGAGAAACTACAATAGAAAAGTGGGTCCATGTAGTAGTGAAGTATATAAGAGGCTGGAGAGGATGGTCTACAAAGTACATAAGATGAAAGGATAAACCTGTATGATTTAATGGAACTTATTTCTGGGGGATCTACAGTTCTTGAAAGCTTGTCTGCCACAGTCATCTGTGTCCCTTATTGGCAGATGTCCTATCTTTTGTGAACAAAAATGCTGACATCTAACATTTAATTTAGTAGCTCAGAGATGGGGAAACTGACCATAAGTTTGGATAATTAATATTTGTTGTCAGCATGGCACCAGACTGCAAAGCACCTGACTTCATTCGCTACCTGGGGTGGATAGATTGATTTTATTTTATTTTATTTAGAACAATGCTAAAATAATACTGTAGTTGCAAAGTGACCTACAGCAAGGTTGAGGATTACACTGTTAGACCTGTTGTTCAATAGCCTCCCCTCCTGTCCACTCATATGCAATAACAAAAAGTTATAAGACTTTGCAACTACATAACTAAGTGCTCTTTGGCTTTCCAACAAACCTTCATGCCATCCAAGACTGAATGGTTCTCACTGTCAGTGTAAGGATGCCCATCAGCGTGGAGTCTGGTCCCTGACCTGTAACGTCTAATATTCTGACGTAAAGCCCTTTGAGTACACGCACGCCTGTGATGATGAACTGCAGATAAACTCACGTCAATGTGCAATAGAGCTCAGCTTTTCTGTGTTCTGTTATTGTCAGTGTAGGTGAGCTTAAGATAAACTAGTCAGCAGTACAGAACCTGTTGCCAACAAGTGAGTTGAATATAAAAAGACAACTAACTGGAGAGGTGAGAAAGGTAAGACAGCATGAACTCAAAGTGTCCCACATTACAGAGCAATAGGCAACAAGAAACCCTGGGATCTCTGCCTGCTTCAGGTCAAAACCCGTATTCCCTGTTTCTTTCCCTGCCTTAGTGCTTTTCCAGTCAATTTTATCATAACTTTATTTCCTCAACCCAAGCACTATACAACTAAAATACACGGTAAACTCTGGCACTGCTCTCAGAGCAGATGGATTCAAATGCCATTCTTATTCACACCAAACTATAAACCACTCATGCTTATCACTAGGATGAGGGGGAAATAATCATGCAGAAGACTGATTCACTGAGGCTTGCCTGTTCAATGCTCACAGAACAAGCCCAGTGTGCTATTTTCCATCACAAAACTTATGGAGAAGTAAATGCATCCACACAATAATGAGCCATTATGGCTCATTAAAGGCTCATCTAGCAAAGTCCAAAGTGTACAAACAGAGGCATATGGGACAAATCTAAACTGTACCCTGCCCTCTGCCTGCACCAACGGTCTACACGTATCTGGTGAATGATTTATAAACCTAAAGATAACAAAGTATAAAACTGTGTCACTGTCTTCACTTTACAAAGGAAGCCTGTTCTGAATAATTTGCCATGTTTCTGAAAATGTTTCAAATTTTGGTGTCTGCTCTGCTGTTTGCAGGTAAGTGCCTGGCATCCTGTCTCATGTCATTCACTTCTGGCTTGTTAAATAGTCAGCTGGCAAAATCCCCTGTGTCACCACCAGAACAGCACCACTGATGGGAGAGAATTAACTGGAAATCACTGCAGCAGCGACATACGGGACAGTGGGTGAGCACAAGATTGCATGATAAATTCTGTAAAATACACTTTGATTCTGCTCCTCATGACTACTTTTGAGCCTTTTACTGCTCAACCCCTCATGTATAAGGAGTGAAGGTGCATTTCTGACTGAAAGGTATTCTCATGGGATGATTTTCTGAGCTGCCAAAATTGTAGAAAAATCTTAATGCCATTTGTATGATTCTGATCTCAACATTTATTGTTTGTATGAAACAATTTCACATACATTTATAAGGACCTCAAATGAACTATTTTACAAGTGATATCTGGGATGCCTGACTTATTCAAGGCTCATTTATTCAGGCTTAAGGAGACTAATTTTTTTAAAGTGCTCAGACTATTTGATCACTGATCTTTCACAGCACACTGTAACCAGAGCACCTACAATCAATACTCAACCTGTAAAACTTGGACCAGAGGGAAAATGGATGGGTCAGGGCTGTCACATGCTCTTCCCAAAGCAGCACACATTGGTACAATCAATGATCAGTGATGCACATGCTGTGAGATTAATTTATTTCTTACTAAATTAGAACAAACAAAGCAGTGACTGTTAACTTCTCAGGTGATTGCCTGCATCATGGAAAGATGCTCCATCCACATGCATGCATTAAAAGCATTTCTTAGATCTGAGTGTTCCAATACATATGCAGTAAATAAATGATGTGAAGAGCTAAGGCAAAATGAGGAAGCCAGAATTAGACAATGATTAATCATGAATTAATGAAAAAGTTGTTTTGTGAATTGTCTTATGATGCCCAGTTTTGGCTGCAATGAGGCTCTGTAGGGAGGTAAGGAGTTGGAAAGGGAGTTCATCTCCCCTTCAAGTTAGACCTCACCTAGAAACCTTCTTTTCTCCTTATTTGTCCTTCCTGATCCTCTGTGTACCCAAACATGAACCATTCCTGGGTACTTCCTTATCTTCTTGAACTTCACCTCCTTTCTGTTGAAGGCCATCATGACGCAAACAGTGTCACCTGAAGCCAAGCTGGGAGTACAGCAGCTTGCTGCCCCTCCTTTTGGAAGACTTTGTAAGGAAAGAAAGACATAAAGGAGATTAAAGTAGTCTTGTTTTCCCTCTTTGCCAAGTTCCTATTCTTCAAAAGGCAGGAAGAACTACTTATTACTGGTTTTTAATGAAATCTTAAAAGATACACTCATCACAAACTGTTGAGTTTTTCATTAATTGTGAATCCTTTGAGCAACAATGAAGGTGGTAGTGAAGTAAAACAGAAGCTGTAAGACTCACTAGTAAGAATCTGACTCTTCATCATGTCCTCAACTCAGCCGTTATAAATCACTCCAGTCACATCTCTGGAAACAGGCTCTCTGGACCTTTTCCTTTAGCTTCTGCAGAGTGCAGCAGCAAGGAATGGAGTACAAGTGTGATCTCTTGGCACTTGGCACTGCGATGGTTACTGAAATCTCTCAGATGTCTGATGGAGGTGTCTTGCCCATTCATTCAAGGTTAAATGAATATACATATATGGATTTAGGAAGGAAGTTTCAACAGGACCCACTGAGTGGAGCTATGCATTTTCTAATACTTTGCTGCAGTGAAAGTAGTTCCTTTCCCAGGATTTTCTAGGATTTTTGCCAAATTGCCTTGCTATTTACCCATACTTGATAGCTTTCCTGACCCATGGCATCACAGCAGCACTACGTTCAATAGTTAATTCTGCATCAAGTGTCTGTAACTTGTCTGCCTTTGCTGATGAAGGAATAAGGCTGATGCTGTGGCTCCAATGACTGTTAATGACTGAGTTCTCATCTCTTCAACCAGAGCTCTTGTGTCGCGTGATGTAAAATTATGAATTGTCAAAGAATAAAAGTTACTTTACTTCAAGCTTTGAAAATAAATAGATGGGAGCAAAATTTCAGTCTGGATGATATGAACAGTGTTGAAGCGCTAAATAATCAGTGAATTTAAAACTTGCTGTCAACAGATATTAGCAAATCTGACTGAATTAATTCTGTTCTAAGGCCTGTTGCCATCCAAACACTTTGGGATACAAAATCAGTGTACATACACATGGGTTTTTTATCATTTGAAAAAGCAATGAGCAGGTGTTAGACTTGAATGTAATTGCACTTTTCAACTGAAAAAGGTGGTGTCTGCAGAATCCAAAAGTCTGCCCCTGCTGCAATCCAGCCATGTATGCAAAGTACTGACAGGTAACCACATTTTGATTTCCATGGAGTACCCCATAACCTAGAGAAATATTTGAGTGAGGAAAGATCCAGCTGCTTCCACATCTTAACTTTCACCACTTGTGCTGTTGAGCTGTAGTATTCGGAGTCCTCAGTCTGAGTCCTGTGGTCTGTCTTTGTGAATTTAAATTTAGAAAATTAGACAGTGGAAGTATGAGGGGGAGGTGGTCTAGTTTGGCTCACTGCTAACCTCTAAGAAACACACTTGAACTGCAGCATTTGATTTACTTTTTCAAAGTTCCCAACACGTCAGCACCTGCCACCTCAGCAAGGTTGAAGTTTAGCTCTGTCCAAGTTTAGCCTGTGTCCAAGCTCTGTCCTAAAGTGCTGATAAGTCTGGCAGCCTTAGCCCCATGGGCTGACATTTTGACCAAAGCTGATAATAAGAATAATTATGAGACAAAAAGGATAGCAGCCAGAGCAATTGCCAACTTTTTGTATTTAAATTCCAGTGATATTAACTTCAGCAATAGATTTTCAAGTTGTCAGAAACTTCCAATAGTCTTCAGAAACTAGGAAGAAACAAATAGTCTCAGGTTATATAACAATGTACACAGAGAGTGAATGAAGTGCCGTTAAGTAATTGTCAATTTTTGGTAAATATCTCAGCAAATCAGAGATAAACCTCTTTTCCCTCTAGTAGATGCACACCAGGACTAAATTTTGGTCCCAAGCCTTGCGATTGCTTCTTATCACTTATACAATACTGCTAGATGAAAAAATATCATGGGGGGGAGGGGGAGAAGGAGAAGCATATCCCATATTAAAGTAAATTTTGAGGTTTGTCTTCTTATCATTTAACTTTGCCATTAGACATGCAAATGGTTGTTTGTCTGCGTGCCCCAGACTGCTAAGCACACAAGAGCTCATGCTGCTTAGCTTTTAAAAACATCCCCAAGTATATCAATTAAATAGGTCCCTAAGCAGGTAAATGTGTCACAATTTAATCCCATACTCAACTTTTTCAGTGTGTAATGAAGTGGATCATTGCACATTCAGCTGATAGAAATGAATGCCTTCCTATGAAGGTTTGGTGGTTGCACCCACCTAAATATCTTATGTCCTAGAAATCTATCCTTTCACAAAAGAGTTATGCTTCCATTTGAGTAGGAAGAGATTTTAATGTACAATAATATAAGATCTATTAAGGCTGATTTTACATTTTACGTGCAGTTTGCTTGCTATACTGTAATACTAATACATTCCAAACTATGCCTTTTCATAATCAGTTTTGGTTTTCATAATCAGTTTTTGTAGGCAATGGTAGATAAACATTTTCCTTTTTTTGACAGAGGTCGCAAGGTTCTACCACCATCTCCCTTTTCTCAAGTTTAGTCTTAGATCATAGTAATCCAAAATTAGATGCTCACAAGGCACTGTAGCAGAAATGATTACTAATAGTTTTCCCTCCAGACAATCTCTTTAGGTGTGCAGGATAGACAAAACTACGCACCGAAGGCAATAATTACATGAGCCAAGCATCTGCTTGCTAAAACCAGTCAATTTTTTCTATAATTTGCTTTTCATATGAGAAATGAGTCTTCAAGAGATGATAAAAGGAAACAGTCTAACTGGTAACAGCTGATACAACAGCTCACCCTCCACGCACGTTCTTCCTATTTTCCCACTGGGCCATTTATTCTTAAATATGCTTTTCAAATAACATATTTATCTAAGACAAAAGAGGGAAAACAGTATCGAATAAAAACATTAACTTACAATATGTCTGATTGCTTTTCACAGTGAGTTAACTGTTTCAGTACAATTTGAAATTCTTCATCTTTTTGTAGCTCCACTTTATGCACTGTGAGCTATTTCATTAACATTACCCACCTGCTCCTAAGTCCCCCTAGTCTCACATCGAGATGCTCTGACATTCCATTCTCCTGCTTTGTATGCTAATCTTCAACAAGATGAAGAGCTACAGTCCTTCATGAATAGTCTGTGTTTATAAAACACCTATCCAAGCAACAAACTCTTCCACAATATTTTACTAAGTTGTTCAAAAGCTGCGGAAAAATTACAGCCAGTCCAAGGAACTTAAACTGAGGCAAGACAGGTTATTTGATGAAGACTATACACTGTATTCAGAGGGGCTACTCAGATGGAGATATCTGGGTTGATGCTCCCAGGTCTATATTAGAGCTCTGCCAGAGTACAAGCAAAAGTGCAAAACTGTTTGCATTGCCAGAGTAAAAGGACAGTGCTATTTCTGGTTTCACTATAAACGATCTCACAAGAGTTTTTCTGTAGGTGAATGAAGCTTGCCCAGTTCAGAGACTTATAATGATCTTTACAGAAAGATGAAGAGAGAATGAGCTAAACCTGAAGGATTAACTGGAATATAAAGGTGCTTACCTGATTTCTTCTGGTACTTACACATCTTTGGAGTGTTCCAGGACCTGTGGAGAAGTCCTGCAGAGACTGCTCCCAGGTGCTAAAAGTGAGAGGTGAAAGGAGAAGAGATAGCAGCTAGAATAGAACTAGAACTGAGTGTCAACACTGACAAGAGAAGCCAAGAGCAGAGCCAACATACCTGCCTCTCCTCAGAGCGGACAAATGCACTTTAATCAAAGAGAATATTCAGCATAGTTAGGAATGGCATTTCTCATTGGATACAGGTGCAGCCAGAGCAGACTGTTTAATAATAATTGAAAGGCAATACCCTTCAGATAACAGCACTCTACACCACAGTAGCAAAGGCAACACCTCACTGTCCCATCAGCAGAATGACAAACTCATTTTTTGAAGGTGCTGGTAGTGAGGAAAAGAAATATAAAAAGAAGAGCTGCTTATTTTTTTTTTCCAGTTTACTTGAATCTTTATGGCCAGAGGACACATTGGTGATAAAATTTTATGTTTAATGGCACTTACTAATGACATAGACATTTAAACAAAAGTGAAGCCTGTTACTAAGCCAGTTTCTGATCCCAGTTCAGTTATCTCAGTGCAGAATTTCAATCATAAGCTTACAAAATATTTAATATAAAAATATTAATATTAAAAAAATTCCCAAAATCACTAAAGAGAAGTTAACAAGTTGTAGATTTTCTTTTGGAATATAGTACATTGCCAGAGAAATACTGAAATTTGGCACAAGCTTAGTTTTCTCTTGTGCAGCTCTGGAAGAGAAGTATAGCAGCTTAATAGACATATGCATGAAATATATTTTCTTCTTCCCCAGGCCAAAATCTTGTTTTGTGAAGTACAGAAATAGCTATTCCTCTGTTCCCTAAGGGGGAGAGCAGTTCACACATGAGTCTTCACACCAAATGTCTGAACTTCCTTTTTTCATAGAATTGGTAACATTTTTGAAGATAGTATTCCTTGAAAACTCTCTAACCTAAAACTTCTACCTCCAGTTTATGATTATAATAACTTGGATTATGAAGAAACTGAAGTAGTAAGGAACTCCTGGGACTCTTATTGCTTACTAAGTGAATTTTTTAAAGTACTATAATGAACACCTTAGCTTCTTTTCCTTTTATGTTTGTTTGTTGGTTTGTTTTTGTTCATTACTGTATAATCAACCTTTTTTTGGTCTTCTTTTCAAGCAATTTTGGCATTGAAAAAACAAAAAGAGTGAAAGGGAGCAGCAAACAGTCTAGCTCACACATATGCATATAGCATACATTTTCTTCTACTACAAGTGAACTGGATTCAGCACATGAAAGGAAACATTTGACCTTCTCAGATTTTCCCTCTAGAAATTCAGAAATAAGGGTATTGGAGAGCTGTGAGTGAGGTGCTAACTTGCCCTGCTGAGCTCCTGTTGTAAGATGAATAGACAGAGGTTCAAGTTCTTGTTCCATCTGTACCAGCTATGTGCAAGTTACCCTCAGGTGTCCATTTAAACCCACTTCACTAAATTGGAGCACAGTTGTTTAAAGACACTGGCCTCAGCTTGGCTGATATACTGAGCTCCAAATTAATCATTGGTTTATTAAAAACTGTGTTATATGCTATTTTGGACCCATTTAACCCCAAGTTAAATTATGTCTCAAACACCTGAGAATAAAAAGAAAAGATTTTTCCTGTAACAGGGCCTTTCATATGAAGCTAACAAGGAATTCAGACCTTGTGTTTTTGTGCAGAATGGTTATTTCAGGAAGATCTACAGGCATTTCTGCATCTGTGGTGACCTCAGAAGCTATCTGAAGCAATGCAATAACAAGATTAGAAGTGCAATATCTTCTGTTTATAAAGTAATTTCCATGCAGCAATTTCAGTGTTGATACTAATGAGAAGAAAGATTACATATCAGCCAGTAGGTTTAGAAACTGTAGTTAAAATCATAGGCAGGTTTTCCATTCTTTTTAAAAAATTAAGGCTTCTCAGAACACCTGAGACTAGTGCAATTCCAGTCTAAGAGGATTTTTTGTCACAAAATCTTGTATTAAAAATGAATCAGTGCCTTATTTAGATTGTAAGTATATTTACTTTGGATTCAACAACAAAATAATGATTAAGAGCACCTGTTTTATTAACTTCAGGCCTAAAACCAAAGAAGTTTCTTTCTGAGAACCTAAGGTAGGACTTTTATTACTATTAAATAAGCTACACGTCCAGACCCATGTTCCTTGGATATAAATGTCTTTTGAAGTGCATGTTTTAAATATTTTTGTAATATTACAGATCTTTCTCAGCTTCTGTTTCAGGTGTCCTTGGAGCACCTTTTCTGACAGAAGAATCAGCAAATCAATTTATACGACTTAAACGACACATACCATATTCTCAGAGCTACTGGGACCCGAGCAGCAGCCAGAATTCATGGAGATACACCGTAGCTGAACAGGTATTTTCCTCCAGCATCTTTTGACAGAAAGAAAGTAGAGGTGTGGACTAAACATGTAACATAAATCCTTTGGGGCAAGGGAGAAAATTTGTCTGATTTGTCAACAGAGGGAAGGTTGTCTGTAACTCCTCTCTGGTCACTAATCAAACACCATATTTATTCAGTATCAAAGCTGAGAATATTCTTTCCTGTTTTTATCTACTTCAGATTAATGAATCATGGGCAGCTTTGAGAGACACAGCAAAGTACTACCTGAACTTGGACCCTTTTGCCTTCGATCCTGTGATATACAATGAGGTTTCTCAACAGAGCATTTCGTAGGCTTGGAGTGTATGTGTGTACCTAAGTAAGTGAAATTGACCAATACAACAGTGCTGGCAATTGGTTTACAGTGTCATAACTTGACACATTAAAAAACCAGATTATTAGAGATGTCTTGAAAAATTAAAGGAGATTTTTTTTTTTACTATCCAAGTTTAACAGTTATTCAAATATAGTCATTTTATTGTGGCAGGTTCTTTTTTAATTATGCATTGGAAGAACTCATAAAAAGCTTAAAGAATATATATCCTTTTAAACTTCCCCACAAGCTAAACTGCTTCCTATATAGTTAATTTTAAAAGTAGATAGAAAGCAATTCCTGAGGAGAAAAAGATAAAAACCTCAACCTATTTCAGTAACAAAACTGTATTCAGTGTAGAATAAAATCTCAGCAGAACAAAAAGAGAACAAGACATAGCAGTTGGTAAAAGAAGTATTTATAGATTGGCACACAAGTACATGAAATGAAGTGTCTCAAACTGTCACAGAGAAATTGTTTAGGACTGTGCTGAAATTGTACACGTTTTTGGGACGCAATTTTGTCATATTTCGGGAATAATTACTAAATGATTCAGTTGGTCAAGCATGAGGCAGAATACACACATTATTTCTGTGGAACACTTCAGTCCTTTGAAATGGACAGGAGTGGGCAGAGCTAAACTCATACAGTTGCAGTGATTTAAACAGTTGCTAAGACAGCAACCTGATCAGTCTGACTGAAATCAATAGGAAAATGGGTAAACATCTTCTCATAATGTACTTTGAATTAAATATGGTTTCAATTGTATTGATTTAAAGGTAGCTCTCCTCCTGAAAGTTACTTTCTTTTTGAAATGTGGCTTTTGAAAAGACCTTTTTTTTTTAAATATAAGAGTTTGATTTGGAGAGTCTCAGACTGAGCTTTCCAGGACCATTCTGCCTGAAAGGTGACACCAGGTTCACTCACTCTGAACAGAAGCAGAGTAGGAAAGAACAGTGAAAAGTCATGATTTCCCTGCCCTCCTGCTAAGCCTTCAGCAGGTGCCCTTGGGCAACTGGAAGGAAGCACCAGGTTATTTTCTTACCATTTCTAATCCTGATTATAAGCAGCATCTTTCTTGGATAGCAGCAGTCACTTCTGCCTTATGACAGATCTGAAATTACCTGAAGACACTTTACTCAGTTTTCTGAGACAAAACCTCACCTTCTTTTCCATTAGAAAAATTATTCAGATAGAAAACACCTGTGTCTAATTATTATTTGTCATATACTTGTGTTTGAAGGCAGTGGTCACGGCAGCTGCCAGGCATGCTCCAAGATGACATATGCCTCCAGAATGATAATCCTAATGATTGCCATACGACAGGACTAAAACGAGTTTACAAAAACAGGTTTACGGGCACTCCCACTGAAGCATTTTTATGATTTCAAAGCAAGGCTAGTTAACTCCCAGACTGAAATAAACTTCCCAATGCTAATGGGACAGAACTTGACATCCAGAGTTTTGACTAAGGCCTATAGCAGGAAAGATATCAAGCTAGAAGTTACCATAACCATTATGGGTAAAGTAGAACAATTCTTTTCAACCCTCTTGTTCCTGATTAGTGATAATTCTGAGACAGCAAGCCTATGCAGCATATGCAGGAATCTGATTCAGGGTCTGTACTTCCACAGAAGAAAACAATTGCAAAAGCTTTCAAATCTGACTGCAGCTGTTGACAATATATTTAAATTAATTTTGTGCATTTTTTTTATAAAAGCAATTTATTCCATCTTTTCTAGTGACAACATCAGATCTTATGTGGACCTGCTACAGCAGTCTGGGACTCACCTCCAGCAAGAGACAAAGACAAGCTATCAAATTCTACACCTCTTGTATCTGGCAATGTTAGGATATGGCATGATATGTATTTACTATTATATATTTGATAAGATGACCTTACTACACTAATTCTCTACATAAATACTGCATATTTTATATTCATAAGAAAAACTGAGATCTAAGTCATTGTAAATTAAACAAGAAGTTGAAGAAAAACAACCATGAACCTTTAGCAAATGGAGTTTAAAAAAAGTTGAGTTTTCAGGTAAAACATTTTTTTGACTAAACAATCCTTCTAAAATGTACATTTCTGCTTTTGTGACTGAAAACCGCATTTTTATTTCTCATGATTTCCTTTAGCCATATTTCTGAGAAGCAATTAAAAAATGAGAATCAGTCATTTTGCCATGGGTAAGAGATGTAGAGCACATGTGCTTCACATATATTTCTCTACTTCAGGTGCATTTCCATTTTTTCAGTTATGGGGATCAAATTAACAGTAGGTAGTGTAGTATACATCCATTCGTGTCTACGTTTTGCTTTCCTCGTTTAAACTTCTGTACTTGGTCTTGAATGCCAAAGCCAAGTGAACCCACAGCTACTACTGTGAGTTGTTTTTTTCTTACTCCATGGAGTTAGTAATTGATGGAAACATCCATGGCTCCTTTTCTTAAAAGAAGTGGTGATGACAAATGTTCTTTCTGCCAAGTTCTTGAGTTTGGAAGTTTCCTGGTTCCTATTAATTAATTAATGTACCTTATTTGAGAATATCTTTGAAGAATGGATTGGGCTCCCATATTTCTTTTTTTGTGTTTTTAATATACTGCTAACAATTACGAGCTTTTTGAACCCTGGTCAAAATTTCTGCAAGAACTAGGCAGTTTGGTAAAACAAAATGTATGGTAACCTCAATGGCAGGGTAGGTGAAGGAAGGCAATCTTTGCTCACTTTTTACCTCCAAAGAGCAGATTCTGTACGATGTGCATTCAGGTTCTTTGCAGATATGGACTGCATCCTGACTGGAATGAATTTGAAGATAATATTCAATCTTCTAAAAAGATACACATATTCTGGCTTTTTGGCAATCTCTACCATGCTCCTAAGTATGAAACTATCCTTAGGCCATTATTAATTTCCCTGCATAGGACAATGGGTCTGAAATTGCCATTATTCATTAGCTAAGGCTGAAAATTTATTAAATGCATGAAAGAGATAAATGAGGTGCAAGTTCAGTATTTGCCATGTAGGATTTCACTTCTTCAGTCACACTACTTAATTATGAACAGTTCATTCAAAGATAAGGGGTGACAAGTGATGTATAGTCTTAAAGACCTCACTGGTTAAACACAGTCATGGCCTGTCTCTTCTGTCCCCCTTCCCTGTGTTACTTGATCTTGGATAGGCTAGTGTTCCAGACCCTAAACCTTCCACTATTTTCCTCAGTAACAGTGCAGGCATGACAGAGTTACTGAAACTTTCCAATTTGTAGCAAAATGCAGGACTGTAAGGATTATCACCACCTTCTTTTTTAAATGGATATACAGTAAAAATCAAAGGATGCACCTGCTCCAGTTGTGCACCTGGCTGGTCCCATGGATATTGGAAATCTGCAGGCAGTGATGGCTAAGCCAGCTGTAAACCATTCCTAAAGTGCTGCTCTTTTCCACTCTGCCTCTCTAATTGATGTTTTTGCTGCCAAGGCAGGGGTTTGCATTCTGTTTGCAAATTAGCTGCAGTTTTCACGTTCGCGTCCTAAGTTACACCAAAATGGGGGTTACTTCAGGAGCCGATTTGCAGACAGATAGCAGAGATCCCTGGAGGGTGGATGACAAAGTCCATAATGAGGTGGAAGGTAGAATGAAGTGCTATCAGCTATCATCTGCTATCAGCTAGTGAGGTAACTGCTCAACCTTTATGAGCCATTTTAGGGCTCTCACAGCCATAAAATTAGAATAACCACAGGCTATTGCCACGAGGACAGTCTTGCATGAGGCTGGCTTTGCAACCAAAACATCAAACAAAGCCAGGGGGTGCGATTTGACAGTTCTGTTGTACTTAGACGTTACTAATTCCATTAAAGAAGTTGTTCTGAAAGCCAGTCTCAATCTGCAAATCCATAGCTTCAAGCTAATGTCACTAATTCAGATAATTAGTCTCGCTGAATTAAATGGGAAGGATTGTGCACCCATGAGTAGTGGTGGAGGATGAGGTGCTTATTTCATGCCACTCATAACAATGAACAAATGGCTTTCACAGTATTTGAATATTAAACATGTTCATTTGCAATTATTAATAACTGGGAAAAATATTTACCATGTGAATTTGCTTCCGCTATTTATCTACACATATTGTTTCACCACCTACAGATTTTGTCTGCTTTTTCTACACAGCACAGATACATAGGTAGTACTTACCAGTGCTAAAATCAAAGATTGGTGTTAAACTAAAGAGAACTTCAGGTACATTTATGATGGTCATGGGGGTGTCAGTAAATGCCTCAAGATATGGGATCTTTGCTTCAAGTGCAATAGGGAGCAGTTTCTCTAATTAACTTCTTTGTACTACAATTTTTTTGAAGGGAAAAAAATCCTAAACCACAAAAACACTGGTGCTCCCTGAGTCCAGAGACAACAGAGGTTCTGGGAGAGAGAGGAAATAGGCAGAGAGGAAGAGGAGTCACAGAAAGCTGAAGTCAGGTTTGTCTCTGTCTAGACTTTAACTGGATGGATGCAGGAGAACATACACCAGGCAGCCTGAGTTACCAACTATTTTCTGAGTCATGTAAACAGAATGACTGTCTAAGGTCAACAGAATGACACAAATCAGGATATCCAAGTATCTCATGGTTGATTTCTAGTTCCAACAGAAGATTTTTGCCAGGTAAGGCCCTTACAGGATCTCTCTCCCATGGGAGTGCCAAGTCAAATTTGAATTATGCTGCAGCCTTTTCTTCAGTCAGAGCATTTGCCTATTCCCTCATCTTCTTCTATTACCAATTTTGTAAAGTTTAGAATAACCAAATTAACTTTGTAATCTCTGGTTCTCTGTCAAAATTACTATGGCTAAACATAGGAGATAAACACATGCCTACTGAGACAACACAACTGTAGGAGTTTTATTTTGTTAGAGAAACAGATGAAAGATTCAAGTGTAGTCTGATGCAACAGGAGAAGGAAGAAAACCTATTCCTCCAAAAATGATTGAAGAAGAACATTAATGCTCCATGGGCCTTCTTTTAAGGAGAAAAACAAGTCATTCTGAACAGAGCAAATAGGGGCAACCATAGAATGCAAGGAACCTATACATAACCTACTTTACAAATGCTGAATATGGGATAAGTACTTAGATACACTGTTTACTATAAACTCAGAAGAACAGGTGAGCATATAAAAGTAATGAGAAAGAACCATTTATTTTATGATCTGAAATGGTTCTTTCAAACAAAACAGTGGCAACTGGTATTCAATGAAAGTTCTACACACTACTTCATTGCTGCTGTAATTCATATGCTTGAATCTGGTCCCATATGATTTTAATGCATAAACATTTTGAACTTGCATCACACTACTGTTATGCCCTTGCTTTGCATTTGATCTTCTATTGTCCTGAAGCCAAAACAGCTGAGACAAAATACTCATCTAATCTATACCTGTTGGTTGTTGCCAGCAAAAGTGAGCTGTGTTCAGAGCAATCTTATATTGGCTGATTAAAAATATACAAACCACCTGAGGCAGGTGTGTTGCTTTAACCTGTAGAGTGGACAATAAATTACTGTGTTTTGCAACATCCATAGGAAGCAATGAGATCAGTAGTTAGAATATAAATATAGAAAATTATCCAAAATATGAAATGGTCATTGAGGAAATAAGTATTCTTTGTATGAGATTATTATGTAAATTATACAAACACCAATAATTACTGTTCTGCCCCCCAAACTGTTGAAGAGAGATGTATTTCAAACAATGTGTCAAACCTGCAGAGTCTACTTTCCACTGGCTGGAAGAAAGAGGAACAATTCTTTTTATGGGAGGCGAGTGGTATCAAGCTGGATATCTGTAAAGTTGATCAGCATGTGGTGACAAAGCAAACACCTGTTCCCTTTGAGCCCAAACTAAAGTTACCTACCACAGAACCAGCCATGCTTAGAGATTAAACAAATACTCATTGAGACTAGTAATGAGAATTTAACCATCCCCTCTTTTGTGGAGCAAGCTTTCCCTATGCCATTGTCAATCCAGACAGGGGTAGGGGAGGAAGAAGGGACAGACTGGTGAATTTCATCCTTCTAGGGTCAACCCTTTAAAGCTTCTTTCTCTGTGAGGTGTTACAAAATAGTCAGCTTGGAGTGACACTATTTATTCAGCTACTTACTCCTGGTCATAGCAGTCACTGCTAAAGTGATTTCATGCCAGTCACTGCCTCCTGGGCAGAACTGAATAAGCATGCGAGATCCTATCTGAATAATTCAGCTATGTCCTGGTTGTGATTGAAAGCTGCTGTGCAGCAGCATTCAAGGAAAGCTTAAAAAGCATCCTTGCAATTGTTGTCAATATTATTATCATAAATCCAAGGCCTGACTGTGCAAGGTGCAATGAGAAAGCCATTAATCCAGCATACTCAAAAAGCAGGAAGAACTATGTAAAGGCAAGAAAACAACAACAGGAAGGAAGTGGCTAAAAAGACAACCATGTTGGTGGTGGCTGCTCAGCACTGAAAAAGAAACCATTTGGTATTTTTAAAAGAATGACTTAAAAAAAATCTTGTCTGCAGTTTCAAAGTGCCTTTGGTTGAACCTAGCACTGAGAACTATAAAGTGCCGCTTCCTCTTGGTGTTTATCTTGAAGTATTTATGATGTTGCTGCGGAGTTCAGGTAGGAGGCTCAGTGCTGAGAGGTCTACCACAAGCTTTCTAATGGAATGGTACCTATACATCCCATTACACTGTAGGAAGGATGCAGTCTGATTTTTGCTATGGTACTTCACAAGGCAACTACCATTACATTATAGCAAAGCTACCTGTAGTGACACTTGGTTTTTACTGTCAAAGAAAGTAAAAGACACTGCAGTAATGAGGAAGAGCCTGTTTATAAACAAGTACCATAGTGAACCTAAAAGGACCAAAAATTTTTTTAAAAAAACATGTTTTTGTGCTTATGTCATTTGGAACAATTATCTTTTTCTAAGTGTATAAAAATTCAATCAGAGATACTTCACTTTGTGGACTACAGAAATATTTTTTCTACAAATAAGCCAGTAACCTCCCTTTTCATTACTCAGGGGTACACATTTCCCTACTCCTTTCTCATTGGCTCTGCCCCAGGTTAAGGTCTGTTATCATTCCCTCAATAATTGCCGAAGGATTAGATCTAGCCAAAGTACAAATACAGGTACTGTTTATAGCAACCAAAGATTGCTCTGTCCCTCAGTAAAATGTTCAGGCTGCTTTGATTTGTCAGGTCAGGAACAGCATATGCAACAGCAATTACAAAATATGATAATTACAAAAAAATCCCTTTCCCTAAAATGATGGACTTTGTAGATAAGGCATGCTAGTCTGAAACAAGAAATGGAAGCTGAAGAATTTTCAGAGAATTGCTTGTCCACCGTTCCCTCTTTCTCACAGTGAAAGCTTTGAAGTTACATTACTAGTGGGAACAGTGACAAGAGAGGACAGGGACTTATTTGAGATGGGCAAAGCCTTTCTTAACAGGTCTTAAATGTAAAATTGCATGTCTAGAAATGAAGGAACAATTATCAATGTGTGCTGAAAATTTTAGGCACAGCCTCCTAAAATCAGCTTCTAGAAGAACACTTAATGAGTACGCAGAGATGAACACAGAAGAACACTGCATCCTCTGCATTGTAGCCAGTTGATTAGAAGAAATGAGGCCCAGGAGAACCAATAACAGATAACTATATTTTTCTCAGAAGCTCACTGGATAGCCTGGGCAAGACAAGTTTTCTCTGAATCTTTTTCAAGTTGAACTAATCTGCCCTGAAACCTGTTAGCTTGAAACTGCTTCTGCTATTAGTTCAGAAAAGGAACATTCAGAGAAATGCTTTGAAATTGTCAGTTCAGGTTCTGAGCAAAGATTGAAAATAGCTCATCTATGTCAATAAATTGGCTAGCAAAGACTGGATCTGTCCTTTGCATTTGACCCTGACACAAGTGATATGTTTTTTCTTGCAAGTCCCATAGCATCAGGACTCAATCAAGCTAGAGAGTTGATTTTACCATCCTCTAAAACTGAACATCCTGAAATGTATATGTTTCAGGCTCACAGAAAATGGCTCAAAGCATTGAAGAATACAGATGTGAATTCATTACCTTTCTAGTATAAGATCATACGATGTGTAACAGCACTACCAATCATTATGTCCAATGCAAATAATGGATTATAAGTGTTTCTGTCTCATTATCTTGTGAAAGGATTGTTATTAACTTGTGACTACACAACATTTTTATAGAAAGTCTCCTCAAGGACAAGCTATATATGTCTGTGTGATTTCCTTCCTTTTTCCCTCCATTGCTTAGATTGCATAGAAAGCAAGTGTCTCAAAATTTGCACTAATACAAGTATATATACACCACAGTTGGTTTTTTTTTTTCAAATCCAGAAATGTTCGCTGTTAAGATGTCTTAACAGTTCACAGTGAAAACATGGATTTCCAGAAAAAGGTTGGAAAGTGTCATCGAATTATGAGGTGGTAATGAGATCTGAGGTTTTTCCAGCATGTGTGGATGTCCTGCTAATTTCATAAGGCAATGCCAGACTATGTCCCAAGAAATAATTAACAATAGCTGTTGAAGATGGGGCAACCTATGTAAACATGGAGGATTGGAGGAGAGAAAGAGATAGAGAGACTGACTTTAATGTCTGGAAGGCACAGAAGGAAGACCCATAAGTCGGACTGCGTCCTGCAACCGAGGATTGTGACTGTTAATCCCCCCAGTTCTTTTTTAAAGGTTTTTTCCTGTTTCCTAAACTGACCCTGGCAGCCCCAGGCTGTCAGTAAAGGTGTTATCGAATCCCGTCGGTTCCCTGTTCTCTCCTCCCCTGTTACCACCCACTGATTACCCTACCCTATCAGTTGTGGCAGATTTGCATGCTCCGCCTTAACTCCTCCCTGTTTCCAGACTGTTCTCTCCCCGAGGGCTTAAAAGGCTCTGCCCCCTGTTCAATAAAGGATCGGCTCTTGCCTTCCTGAGTGTTCATACTGTCTCCGTGTCTCTTTTACGTGCCGCGGGGTGGGAGAACCCAACTTGGGGCTGCTGCAGCTTCAACCCACCACTGCTCAGCAGGAAGCGCAAGGACCCCTGCAGCCAGTCTGGTCCCTTTCCCACCGACCAAGGCTGCGTCAAATAGCAGTAGCACAGGTTCTTCATCAGTAGAAACATTGGAGAGTGATGAAACCATGCAAAGATTGCAGGCAGAATAGAATAATCGCTACAATAGACAGATCCATTAATAGGCTGGAAGTGTGTCTACAGAGTATGAAGTTCAGTTTTTCAGTTTCATGTTTTTCCCAGAGCTCAATGTCACTGAAGAGGGTTTGGATAATTTCAAGAAAATCAGATTTTTTTTTTTTATCGGTTGGTTTTATATATGTATTTTAATTTTACAGTTTCTATTTTTTTTAGTATTACAGTTTTTAGAAACTACAAAATCATATTTTAATCTAGCATGCCTAGCTGCAGTTCTTACAGTGGACCATATTGTGTTGTCTTCGCTTCTATGTGGAATGAGCACAGCTTTTACTAGGCATTAACTTTATTAACCAGCAGAAGAACAATTAACATTTTCAGACCACAAATATTCATGCAAGGACACTCATGCCACTTGAATTCCAGCTGAACTTTGAAATGAAGACAGGCTACTGAAATTTTTACTTACATGTGCATAGATTACCATCTGAATTACTCGAATTCCCTGTTGTGTTCTAGTAGACAAGATTTTAGCAATAACCCATGGCCTTGTGGCCACACAGTGAATATTCTGAGCATGTTAAAAGAAGATCAAGTTAGTCAAAAGCTATGAAATTAACTTAAATCTGCAAAATGACTTATTGAAACAGCCTTATGAAAAGGACAGCCACCACCAATGGTTCTCTATGCTACGATGACTTCTGGACAGAGTTTATAAAGCTCCAGACTGTTTGAGTTAAATTTACTAACTTTTGCTTCCTCTGCGTGGTATTATCATAGCTGCGAGAGAGAAAGATTCTTCCCCAAAGAGCCTAAAATTTTAAAAACCACAGAGCAGTACTCAAGAATTTCTTCTTGCAAGATGATGGCAGTCCTGAAAGTCATTCTACACATCATCTGATAAAACACGAATTTCATTACTAACACCTCCTGTAAAGCCCCTCCAAAGTATATACCAGCCAATAGTCAACCTGAATCAATTGATTGCCATCATGTCTCATCTCAAGAGTGAGCTGTGGATTTAGGGGTTTGGACAAGTGTTGTGGTCAATTTTTGAACTGGTATCTGATCTAGAAATTTCAGCAGATAAATACAATTCACATTGAAAGGTTAAGGCTGACATTTTTGGGAAAACAGCAGAAGCAAATGGAGGTGTCTTTTCTTGATAGGTCCAGAAACAGTTAAATAAACTAATTAAACTCCAAATATGGGACATAATGTGCTACAGAAATACTCCTTGAGCTTCTCCAATAAGGAGACTGACTCCTTATTTAGTGGAAACACGTCTTCCTAAACATATTGGAAGGAAATACAGTTTGGGAGAGTGAAAACTGAATTGAAAAATAACCCTCTCTCCTTCCAGGAGAGCAGATCGTCCATGGGAGTGAGTGGGTTTGGGTGGGAAGAGCTCATCTCTGGCTGATGCAGCCCAGTGCCAGGACATTCTAAGCACAGAGGAGGGGAAGTGTCTGTATAAGGCAGCTGGAAACAGTAAGGTACAGAGCAACCTTTTAGATTTAGTTTCAATAGATTTGCAGCAATTTCCTTGCATTTCGTCAGAACCGACTTTAATGAGTAATTGTGCCATTGTTCTCCATTTTGGATGCTGCAGATTAATCCTTTCATTCAGAGTTCACTTAAACATAGTTTGTGTGGAAATTGATTGAGAAATAGCAGCCAAGTGTCCAGGCATTTTATAGGCACAGTGAGCAGGTGGGCAGGAAGGAGAAAAGATGAAATATGGCATGTGCAGGTGGAGGGAAATGGGAGTCACAGCAAAGACTTGGATTCTGATCCTGTAATCTGGGATTTGGAAAATCAAATCGGCTCAAAACACACCCCATGGTAAAGGAAAGAGCCTTTCCACAGCTGGGAAAGGCTCAAATGCCATTTAGGAGTAAAGGACAGGGTGACAAAGCAGCCTGCTGAGGAAGGCCTTAAAAAACAAAACAAAATCCCCTTCTAAGGTGAAATAGTGACTTTAAGGTGTTAAAAGTAGGAGTGTTATAGCTTAAGTGATAAATCATAGACTATCAGACTGAAAGGGGATCTCAAGGATCATCTGATCCAATCTTTCTTGGCAAAAGCATGGTAGAAGTCAAGTGACCACACTAGCTTCTGTTCAGGAAAAAGTAATGATACACAAAGAAGTCGTGCCTATCATGAGAGTATGCAATCGATAACATGTCTAACATCTGGGCTCAAGTCTGAGCTGAATGAACTAATGCAAACTTTCTTGCTCTCCCTGGCGGAGATTCACATACCTACATATGCCTGCTTGATTCTAATCACCTCTGTCTTTGCCTCAGTAAAACCAGATGAACAGCATTTGCTGTTGAACTACCAGCAGTACCAAGTTCAGGTGTTACAGCATCAACGAAACAGGCAACAAAGGACCCCCTGGTGTTTACCTGCCCGTGACAGCATTACAGTGTAAATTAAAGAAACACCTTTCACTTTACAACAAGAAAAGTGCAGTAAATTGACAAAGATAAGCCCTTCCCAGGGTGTTAACCCAGTTGGAGTCCAAGAGTCTGAACATAGATGTTATTCTTCAACTCTCTGCTTTGATTCCAAAAGCAGATGGAAGACAGATCCAGACTGACACTCCTTCTATCTCCTTAGACCAACGTTTATCTTGCAGTAAAAACAAAAACACATACATGTACGAAAATGCTCCAGTGCCCCTCCAAAACTGTCTTAATAATCTGTTATTACACTGTCATTTGATAATGACTGAGCAGAAGAAACTCAATAGGAAAAATGAATGGACTGAAAGGCTTGGAAAATATTTTTATCTCAGAAAATGGCTTGATTTTGGACTAATCCCTTTTTCATCCCAACTATGTCATAAATATCAGACTTTCCACATTCAAACTCCTGTTCATTTATTCCTTTTCAAGGTAGTGAAACAGCCCTGGGCCTTTGGCTTTTAATTTCACATTAGCTTGAAGCAAGGCTCAAAGTTTCTTTTGACTGTGGCTGGGCTGCAGTTTGCCACAGTCCAACAGCTCCTCAGTGGCTGAACTGTGACCCTGCCCTTTAAAACCTTCACACTTTAAAGATCTTGAATATAGAGCACTCTTTTCCAGGAAATTGGTTTGCATACTGTCCTTCCAAAAGCCTTCTTATGCCTCTTGCAAGTTGCATTAAGTTTTTTTGGTGTTTTTTTCTGGTGAATATTTTTTGTTGTTGTTGCTTTTTTTTTTTGGCTGAAGGCTAACATGGGAAAGACCAGGCAATTTAGTCATCCAGCAGAGTGTTTACCATTACACTAGCAATGATAACTGTTTGTCACTATGTGGCTTTGTCATGGTTTCAATTTATGGCTTCTTTGGCAACCATGGTATCTAAGGAAATTACACAAGTATTCCACACTTGTTTTCCACGTGGTGGGGGAGGAGTTTCCGGGCTGGGTCCTTCTATCGGGGGAGCTGGTGGAGCAGGGAGTGAGCCTGGCTGGTTTCTCCTGTGGCTGTGGGTTCTCCTGGCCTGGGTGAGATTGTTTTTGTTTGTTCTCTTTTCCTGAAGTCTTTAATTGTATTTGGTTTAGGTTTAAGTTAGTTTTCTCCCCATTTTGGTTTTTTTTCCCTTTCTCTTTTCCCTTCTTTTCCCCTGGGGGGAGTGGGGGCCCCCTACGTCCTGTACATACAGTGTGATTGTGAATATCAAATAATATAGTTTTTTATTTATTCAGTTCGGTTTCTGTTGCATTTCGTTTCTTTCCAGTTTTTTTTCCCCTTTGCTGGGACGGCTTTGGGAGAAGGGAGGGAGCATACAGTCCAGGGCTGGCATACAGTTAAGCCAAACCTGCGACAGTGTTGGAGGTTCCACCGAGATTTTGACCTTGGATTGTTTTATAAACAGTCCCTTTGTTTAAGAACAGACTTCTAGAGAACTGTCAACTGAAGCGTATTTACAAAAACAATCACCGGGAAGGCAGCCAAGAGTACCCTGTTGATATAAACAAGGGGTTTGTTTGGGAACAAAGGACTCAGGACTAGAGTAAACAACAGAAAGAATGGTTTTTACCCTTTTTAGCAACTACCTGAGAGGTACCAGAGGAGGTCGCTCCAACTATGACCCCAAAACTGGCATGGCCCGGCACTCTTTTGTAGTGAAAGGCCTCCTGTTGAGTGTCCTTCTATTCCTTTACATACTGATGGTGGTAACACTTGTTCCCATTCTGGGAGGTCTCATAGGGACGTATCTAGGTCTGGAGGATGAATGTCATCCATGCGAGGCCCTCCTTAATCGTGACATTAAAGGCCTGTTAAAATGTGGCATTATAGGCCTGTTGAAATGTGACATTAAAGGCCTGATAAAATATGACATTAACAGCCTATTAAGAGAAATCCCTACTGTTACAATTGGTCCCAGTTACTACCTAAATTGTATTGTGACAGCACTAGTGTTTATGAAAGTAATGAAACTGTTGTATAAGATTGGAAGAACGTTAGCACTCTGTTGCTTCCCCTGTCTTAGATCTAGGAAAGGCCATGCCTCGAGGGAGCTTGCTGGAACTTTGGAAGGGGCTTTGGACAGGCCAGTCCCTGGTTGGGATGGAGCCTGGGTGGATTTTGGTAAAGCACTAAGGCGTTTGGCACTTCCCTGTGATTGGGAGCTCACGCCAGAACAAGCGCGTGATCCTGGTTGGCTGGTCCGACGTTTAACAGAAGAGTGTTTTTCTTACGAGGACCCGTATTCGCGAATCACTGTTTTGTGTTGGGGTCTGGCTAGTGCTTATCGATTGGCCATGGACCACCCCCAGAGGGTTGAGACCAGGACAGAAAATGGGACTATGCCATCCAAGACCCATGTAATTTCTGTTCAGCCTACCAAAAGCAGAGTCCCAACACAGCAAAGAAATAATAAGGTCCCTAGAACTGGGGTTCAAGCTACAGGCCAGGCAGTCAATCTTGCCTCTGCCAAAACCACAGTTGAGGCTCAGAGTCAAACCGAAGCTACTACAGCCTCTGTCTGCTCTGTAGAAACCCAAACTCAGGCTGCAACTCTGGATGAGGCTGTCTCTGCTGTCCCTGCCAAAACCACAGTTGAGGCTCAGAGTCAAAGTGAAGCTACTACGGCCTCTGTTTGCTCTGTAGAAACCCAAACTCGGGCTGCAAGTTTGGACAAGGCTATTTCTGCTGTCCCTGCTACAACTACGGCTGAAATTCAGACTGAAGCTGAAGCTAACACAGCTTCGGCTTGCTCTGTAGAAACTCAGACTCAAGCCGCAGATCTGGAAGTTGCCATCTCCACTGAGCCCACTAAAACCACAGTTGAAGCTCAGACTCAAGCTGACGCCAATACAGCTCCCATCCGCTCTGTGAAAACTCAGACTCAAGCCGTAGATCCGGACGTTGCCATCTCTACTAAGCCTACTAAAACCACAGTTGAAGCTCA
>VWZD01006805.1:293-32748 GCA_013396695.1 Sakesphorus luctuosus | reverse complement strand
CTTTGAAACAATGTCAACTTCCTATTTATTTGAAATTGTTCTAGTGTCCTTGGTTTCTGGATGATTAAAAAGCTACTTACTTTGCTAAAATAAATTTCTTCTGTATGTGATGTGTCCATATCAACAGTATAAATATGGTCCCTGTAAACAAAGGTAAATGAGTACAAAATCAAATGGAGCAGTCAGACAGTTCATTTTCTACAAGAGAGCTATCTACAACAAGATAATCCATAATTCATTAAAAAAAAAATCACAGGTCTTATGAGGAATCATTACTGGCATCATTGCCTGCTTCTCCCAGAAATGCACTTTCACATATAAACTGTTTGCCTTCCCATTAAAAAAGAAAAAAAGAAAAATACCACCAAAGTTCAAAGTAAGATTCTTTCCCAAAACCAATTATTTGAGCAAATGAGATTTGGGCAAGTAGATGAGTCCCATGTGATTTCTGTTCTATCAGTCCTACAGCAGATGCCACAATCTAGCATGCAGATGTTTTCTGTATCCTGAAANAATAGACTCAGGTACTCAGGTAAAAAGGTATTTTTAAACACGCTCCTCTGTGTAAGCTGAGAACAAAGACAGCTCTGTATGGAACCCAAATTTTGAAAAAAACCCCATCAAACCACAATGCTGTAGTAACCAGCACATTAAATTGGGTCTAGCCATCTCAATTTTCCTTGAAATAACACTGGCTTTTTTCAACATGCAGGAAGCTGTGCAGCTGAAGCATGATCCACAGCATTTGAGGGTCTGCTGAAAGCAGGATACAGAGTGTTTCCATTTGAGAAACGCCTGCTCTCAAAGTTAGGTTTATTTTATTGGGTTTTGAGCAAGCAGTCATAATCTCTTAAATAAAGCAAACACAAAACACTGCTTTAAGAGAAATAAGCAAAATTTCTCTCAGGTGGAGAAAGAAGCAGCACTGTTGTGGGGAACCTTGTGTTTAAAAATTTGTCTGCTGTGGAGCTTGAGGCTGTTTGTTTTGTAAGATGTCAAAGAGAAGAATTGAGGTCTTTCTTCTCTTCCAGACTGTAAAACTAGATCTGTCATTTTCTTCAAAGATAGATTTAATGTTTCAGTTTATTATCTGCCTGACTTTAGTGACAGAGCAGTGGTCAGGGTTGATGCTGGACTAAAATTATCTATTAGCATATCAGCTTCATAGATGATGGCATGTTTCTCTCTTCATGTACATTGCTCTCTATTACTGTCACTCCTGCTATACAAAAGTGGGGAAAAAAAATCTTGAATTGTAAATGAGGTGTGGGTGGACCTCTAAAAACTTTCTTCTGACACAATTGTTGATTTTAATCATCAGTCTTGCTTTCCAGATATTACAATTTTTTCTTCTTCAACAAGACAATTAAAAAATACAATGGTGGTCCTCTGAAAGAGATGAGTTATTTAGTTCCATTCTCAAAAAACAGCTTTCAGAGGACTTACTTTCTGGTTCAAGAAACAGTTCAAAGAAAACTCAGATGCTAAGTTACAGGATTGTCTGAAAGAGGGTTAGCATCAGGAAAATTACATATTATCTTCTCATGCTGAATGTGACATATAGCTGCTGACAGTGTCAGCAGAGAGAGAAAGAGCTGTCAAATTCGGGAGAGGGGTAGCTAACCACAGACAATGTGGGATTGTCCTTGCCCTCCTTTTCCCACTGCTGCCCAACTCTTTCTATCTACTAGCTGTGGTATGTGTACAGCTTACTGCTAATTAAGTTATTCTAACACAAATTTACTTAATCCTAGAGTTTCTGTTTTTCCCACCTCCAGTGAGCAGAACCGAGTTTTGTTGCCATGGCATAATCTTGTCGAGGAAGGGAATTTAAATAATGCCACCGGCTGTGCATGAACCTTGGCCCCTCAGTGCATTGTCTGGAAACATGCAACTGCCAATGAGGAGGGAGCCATCCCATCCAGTGCTCTCAGCCTGTTTCGTACATACTCATGAGGGGTGGCAGATAACATGAACAAAAGCTGGCATAGCACGAGACAATGGGAGGAGGAGACACAACAAACTTTAAAAAGGGGGTGTGTGCATGGGTGTGAGTGAGTATGAGCGAGATGTCGAGGGAGTACCCTTCCCACGAGAAAAAGAGAAAACGGAGCTGGTCCTTTGCAGACTGCAAGTTAGATATTCAGACAGTAAGGCTTCACGGGCTTTGGCTGAGTTATTCTGATTTATACTGGCTTGGGTATCTCTGCCTGACAACATGAAATAAAGCCTTTCTCAAGTGACACAAAATTTTATTTGGTAATAGCTAATACAGGAGTCGTATCCTGTATGACAAAATAAGCAACTGACAGATAGGAATTTCGTTCTCCATCAGCAGCTCACTAATAAAATGCTAGCAGTAGCATCTCTGGGGCACAGAAACTGTCTGCAGAAGTCAACACCCCATTTTCTAAAACAAGCAAAAAGAGAACCCAACCTAAACACAACAGTCCTAAAATAAAACTCTCAATATTTAATCATTTGTTTTGATTGCTTTTGAGATAATTGGGTACAAACATAAACTTAGCATGGCTGTATTTCAATGTCTAAAAAAAGCACAAAAGCAACATCTGATATAATAGGCAAGAGATTTATGTTAGCTACACTTTTCAATGAATTTGATTAAAAAACTCTTTAAGAAATACCTTTGATTGTGTACAGACTTGCTTTCAGTCTCTAGATTTACAACAACCTCTGAAGGAGATGTGGTATTTGAGTTACAAACTTTCATTCACACTACATGCTGAAGGATGACTAATTTTTTGAAGTTTATTACTCAGAGATAAAAACTACCTTTGACTTTTAACTTGTATCACATATACTTCTCAGCCCAGGAGAAACTTTATTCCGTACTACACAGAAGGGGAAAATAATATGGCAAAGGGCTTTTGAGTTACCAAAGGAAAAACATGTAAGAAGATTTTTTTAACGCTTAAGTACAAAACAGATGAGGTCTTTATTCTTTTTTGTAGGTCACAATACCCTAGGAATACATAAGCCCCTAATAACAGCAAATTGTTTTATACAAGTATGTAAGAATGCATATTCACATACTAGTACACATGCTGTCCCCCACATATTAGTATTGCTTATATAATTTTTGCATACAGTGGTTTCATATGCAAAAACTTTTTCTGAGTTTTCCTGTTGCAATGCCAGTTGCTTGGGCACTGTGACACTCTAATTGCGTCAATCTGAGTCTGGGAACAAACTATGAAAACAACAGAGCAAAATCCACAAAGTAGATTTACCACCATCTCACTGCAAATGATTTCCTAATTTAAAGGAAAACAAATAAGGAAAGTAAAGGGAACTCAGCCATGAAAAGGAGGAAATCCTGCCACCACCTTTTAAACCTCTTCAGCCCTCTCCCCACCTCCCTCATTATCACACTAAACACCAGCAAAAATACTAATCTCTGAGCTCAAGCAAAGCACAGGGCTTTGCCACTTGCTGCAAGACTGGCCTCTCCTTGTGCCCTACAACCAATGCCACCACAGCTCCTCTAGAAAAAACACTTGCTCTTGGCCTGCACTTGGTGCACAAATGTTTAACACGAGTGAGAACTCTGAGCTCTGCCTCCCAGACCCTGTGCAAAGCAGCACATGCAAGAGGCCTCAAGCAGCTGCAATCAGCCAGTGCAGCTCCAACGGCTGGGTAGAGGAACAGGTACAAGTGTATTCATCCAGCAGTCAGGGACTTGACTGTGAAAATGTCACTCAGTGACCATGCTGGTGTAACACAACTAACTACTTGGCACCACAGGGAGATTGGCACGCAGATCTGCCCCACAGGACACATCTGACCACCCAGAAGATTGGGAGTGGCTGTTTGAGAAGAACAACAGGCAGCTCCTGGAGGCTGCCAAGGGCTCTAAGGACAGGGCTGGTTGTGAGAGGGTGCCTGCTTAGCAGCTGTCCCCTCTAATCTCCTGGCCATCCCACCTGCCACTTCTCCCATCTGCAGTAGCAGCCCAGCTCTCTGTGGCACATGCAGAAGGGTACATATTTCTCCAATGGAAGACTAGAAAGCAGGCAGGAAACAAGCTGCTGCTGGAGAGGCAGCTTGCAAGGAGGTCCCAAACAGGATCTGGGTCCAAGAGCTCCTGGCCAGGATTACACACCCTTGCTAATCTGGATGCATCTTGCACTCATTTTGCATCTCTCATGTAATTTCCACTCTAAAATCAACTTTGATAACAACAGGCTGGGAGAGGAAGTGTTAATATCTGATCTGTGCCAGGTTGGCAGCTGTATAATGGGTGTAGCTCCACTGAGGCTGATAGTGCCAAGCTGAGCTATGGAAACTGAATGAGTGGCTCTATATGCAATTTTCATAATAAGACATGTGCTTGTGTCTGCACAGTATAGCTCTTCAAAAAATAATCCAGACACAAAATTCAATTAACCTTGTGGAAGTGGAAGCATGTTTGCTTTTTTTAACTTTTTTTTTTGCCTTAAGATACTAAAAACATGTCTAAACCAGCAAAATTAAATTTTAGTAAGTCTTATAAAAAAGTAAATTTGTGCACCAGCAGAATCATTCTCTAAAATTATCATTATTGCTGAGCACAAACAAAATAAAAAGATGAAGATGGACTTGCTCCTCCATGGGACTAAAAAATTTCTCTGGCAACTTCCCTCTTGTAGGACTCAAAGGGATGCAGAAGTGTGTAGTCTTGAAACATAGGTGTAGCACATCACAAAACTGAAGTTCAGTTGACCGACTAACAAGGTTTCCTGTATGTCTTACTAAGAGGTTGCAAAGCTCTCTCTGAGTGTAAGAAAATCCTAAAAATAATGATCCCATCAGAGAGGAACTCAGAACATTCCTCTTCTCCTTCCTCCTCTTAAAACAGTGAGGGAGAAGCATCAAAGCAGGAGACTACTGACCTTGCAGCAATGTAGAGGGTCCTGTTCATGACCATGACAAGCTGGATATCCAGCCGGTGCCTCTGTGTGGTGTTCCGCCCTGGCTTGTGACCCACAAACACCGGATACTGCCTTGTATCTGTAGGAAGGAAAAAAAGTCAATAGGGTCAAAAGAGAGTAACAAACTGAAATGGTGCTAACATGGAGCATCATGGGGACCATCTATAGCAAAAATCAGTGGCTTCTGTTCCGTCCTGGAAGCACAGCCTGGGGTTGCAAGGCGTGTGCACAGGGAGTTGGAGAGTTTTTCAAGGTTACAATCTCTGCATCTGCAAAGGGGAAAGTCATCACCTGTGTAGAAGACAAAAACTGTGATTTTTTTTTAAGTGTAAAGCTGTTCTGGAGCTCTTGGCACATAGGTACATGGCACTTTCTCACAGTTTTTCTTTCACTGCTTGCAGAGCTTAAATGCTTGCTCCTGGCTGCCAAAGTGTGTCTAGCAGGACAAAGCTGTTCCACAGTGACCCATCAATCACCACAATGCCTGGACTGCTAGTGGCTAAAGCAAGTCAGCTCTCCGTGGTTCAAATTGCCAGTTCCCTAGGTTTTCTACAGGATTAGACTGTTGTCATACAACAGCTGCAGGGATTTCTGAGAAACAGTGAGAATTCACCACTTGAATTTTACGAAATGAAAGTCACTGATTATTCTGGCAACCAGTCTGATACTTCAGTTCTTCTGGCAACTGGATAACAATACCGACTGGAAGTCCTGTACTGAGCTTATGCTATCAACAAGCCAGCTTTCCTCCCTACTCTATCAGTCAGCAAGAGCATTTATTGACTATTCCTGTCATGTTTTTTGGTGAGAAGTCAGCATACATGGGACATGCCATTGTTCCCCAGATAACCTGTGTGTACAGTCTATAACGACAGTGACCACTTTGTGGTTAGACTTCATATGTACACATGATCAAGATGTCTACATGGACAAACCAGGGAGCTAATTAAGTAAATAAAATGACAGAAGACAGGAAGAGGATAACCCTCTGATGAGGATCATCATCAGTACAGAACTAATGCAAGTGGATGTTATATAGAGCTAATTAGCATCTAGCTACGCCTGAGCCTTTCCCCCATAAATATGCTTTCCCAGAATCCTCCAACTGTTTGAGGAAGTCAAAGTATTAAATCACAGCATGGCTTCAGCAAAGCACCTGAAAGCACCATGTGTCAGAAAGCCTGGTGATAAAAACTGGGCAGAAACAGGAACTTCACTCCAAACCAGATGCTGAGAACTCTTGAAGAAACAAAGTAAGACACCACGCACGATCTTCATTCAGAAGCTTAATCTTTCTGGCCATGTGCTTCATGCAAAACACCAAGTTTAACTGTCAGGCTGTTTTCTATCCAGTAATGTTTCCTCTGTAACTCACGGATCTAGCATGAGCTAGGGGCTTGTATGTTCATGTCCACCTCAGCACGACATGCTGCAGAGGAAAAAGTTATCCCATGTTCTGTTTCTCCAAAAGGATCAAGACTGTCTAGGTTTGCATTAGCAAGAATGATTAGCACCACTCTTTGTGGGTGAAAAATGTTAGTCCTGAAGACCCAGTAGTCACTCTAGACACTAGAGGTTTCAGCAGGGTTTGCTTCACAGCAGTTCTTCCCTCTCCTTGTATGGCACATGTCTATTAGCGTTTGCAGCATATCAGGTGTGTCCTGGAGTCTTGTTTCAGTTTGGTGTTACTCAAGTTTATGAGTGACAAGGCTATCCCAAAGCACAGCAAACAAGGACAATCAAGATTCACTTTTCAAACAAATTACTGGCCAAAAATAGGGTAAAACACAAGCCTGCTCTTGGCTAACTTGCTACTCCTCAACATACTTTTAGAGGCTCAGATGTTAAAGATTTCCTATTAAACATCTGAAACTTCAGGAGTTTGAAGACTTTTCTTTGCAGTAATTACAACTGAGCTGAAGTAAATGTGAAAGAATCAGTTAAGCAAAGACTGATTTGCAATGTGAAATTCTGCAAAATGCACAGAAAGCTCTCCACCTGTTTAGCCAGCAAGTCTCAATAGGATTTGCAGCTGTTGGTGCTACTGTAGGGTTTTGGAGAGTTTGCCAATCTCTGCTGGTAAAAAAAGAGAGAGGTCCTGTTACAAAAGACTCTTTGTCTTGATTTGGTTTTTAGCTACATTTCCAACTTAGAAAAAAATGCCTAGTATTTAACCAGAATCAGTCAGAACTTAGTGAAGTAAGTTCAATTATTTGTATTAGATCAACAAATAATAAGGCCACATGAAAAAGTCATGTTCCTACATTAGTATCTGATAATGCAAATTGGCTGATCTGGTAGAAATCAAGAAAAACAGCTTTACTCACTGCAACTGTTATAAAATAATGTTGATTTGAAGGCCCCATGATCAGTATTCAATTAAGTCCTCTGGCCCCTTATACTTACAGTTGCCATGCGAAATACTGATTGGCTCAGAATCTTCTGGGAAACCAGCCCCAGCAAAGTGTAGCAGTGTGAAATATAGCAGCAAGGCTTCTGACCTCATAGTAGTTCAGCTGTGAGGCTTCACTTCTTCACTTCACCCTGTGGAAGACAAACAACAGTTTAAGCACCTTCTGTTAAACCAGTTTTAAAGAGTCAAAGGAAAGTAGAGGGAGCTTTTTGTCTCCTCAAGTCTCTTATTGTACCTAAGTGGCCATGTTGTGTTCTGAAGTAGAAACTGCCCTACTAAGCCAGTTCTTCTTTAGTCCCAGCAGTGCCATACCTTGCTTCAGGATGACTTAAGCTCCTGGGTGTTAAGCCTCTGCTGCTTATATGTAATAAAGACACTTCATCTCCTCCACTGATTGACAGTTGACAAGAGTGTTCCAAGAAATATTTTATTTTCCCCTTTGGTTTACATGATTGGATAATGACACGATGATACACCCCATAAATAAAAAAACCCATGCTACATTATTCTGGTTAAAAAGACACTAAGGGTTATACTATGGGACTCATTCATCCTCTGCAGAGCTGTGAATCAAGTGAAGAAAGCCTGAGAGAGCTCGATGGAGCATTCAGAACATGTCATTGGGCTTTACCATAAAAATACGTACCCATAAATTGAGCTGCCATAAAACCAATATTCCAACTTGTGATAAAATAAGGGAGAAAAGAACTGTCCAAAGTGAGCATTTTTTTCCCCTGTGTTCCTCTGACACATTCATTCACACTTCATGTACAAAAATATCCCTAAGTCTTGAAGATAAAGGGAACCACTGGGGCCTTTGGATACAGTGAAAGAAAACAGCACATAATACAGCAAATAGTTCATAATTCCCAGGCAGATTTCACAGAGACATTGATCTGCAGGGGAAATCAGTACAAAAGTGGGGTTTTCTTTTCATCCCTTCAAGAGTTTCAAACCTTTGATGCTGCCTGCCAAAGACTCCTTTTGAACAAAGCTATTTTACAGTAGTCTGTCAGTCATTCAAGATTTATAGGCAAAAAATAAAACTTCATAACCTATATAGTCTTTGAAACTTAATTTGGCAAACAAAGTGCTAACTTGCCTTTCTGCAACACTATTTAATATTAGATACCTACATCTACCTTTCTAGATGCCAAAAAACCCATTAACAAGTCTTGAGTGTTGGATTGTCATTTGTAATTTCACAGACACAGCTGATTCCTCATTTTTTACCCAATTGAAAAATGTCATAATAATTAATTTGCCTCATCAGATATTTGCTTTCAAATAAAATTTCAGTTCCTATAAATGGATTGCAACAGGGGCTCTGTTGCATGGCAATAAAATCCATAAGGACTAATGATTTATTATACTCTGTGTTAGCCTATTATTTCAACACACAAATTGGAAATCTGGCTGATTCTCTATTTCTATTAACAAAATAACTGAGGGACTGAGTTAGAATTGAGATTGAAAAAATAAAATTTAATGTAAGGTGATGACTGACACCTTAACTGAACAAAGTGTCAGATGGATGGCAAAGAATCACAATAGCAAGAATAAATGCAACACAATACAGACACTGTCTGTCTAGTACAACTTATAGGAGAATCCACACTAGAAGATAGTACATAAAAGCCCCAAGAGAAGTATTCCATCTAGCACTGGTTAGGCCAATAGCTGTGTATGATTACTGACACAGCTATGTTCGCCTGCAGACACCCTTCTCTACCTGTTTCCTCTATTTGTATCTTTTTGGGGCTCTTAGGAAGGCCCAAAGTAGAAACAAGCAGCAGAAGTAAATAGCATGCTTGGAAACAGTTTTCCTTAAGAGGTTTTAATTAAAAGTGAGATATACACATTAAAGGGGCTTATTCCTTTATCTGTACTTCATTTTTCAAAATGTCACTTTGCTGCTTGAAAAATTTTGCCCCTGTAAGTACACTGCAAAGTGACAAAACAAAGTGCCTTAATACATAAATAGATTGAAATTCTTTTCTTCTTGAAATTGCTACAATCCAATGTAGAAATCTTTTCTGAAATGCACATAAGGAACAACAGTTTAATGGGAAGAACTCATCAAGTGATCCAACTCTTCCCACTTAAACTGTATTCATCCACAGTATCAGTCTGTATCAGACTGACAATTCAAACCCCTTGGCTCACAGTGAGACTCGGAAGCATGCGAATAACTTCTGTCTAATTTCCTATATGTACATAATCCACTCACTATCTAAAAATGTGTGTATGCTGTGAGGAAAGTATCACAGTACTGCGGACATAACTCTGCCACCCTCCTTCAAAGCCTGAAAAACTTTTCCCATGGGTAATTCTGCACTGTCACTCCCTACTTCTCATTCAGACATGTCTACTCCTCTGTGTAAATATATATGGGAGACAGCTTCCAGGAAAATGAACAATGCCCAGCACGCTTACTTTGCGATTTCATGTACATGCTATTGGGCCAAATCCATTTTGTTTTACCTGAAAAAATATGAACTGGCAAGTGAATTGACATAACTTAGTAGGTTTTTAAGCATATATAGTTCTCCATCATTTTTTAGGTGATGCTTCTGGAGAAGGAAAAAGAGAGAAGGGAGAAAACCAGCACAGTACTCTGTTGCTTTAATGCCAATACAGTTGTTCAAATTAATACAAAGTATATGCAAAATGTCTACTTTGATCTGTCAATGATTTAAGTAGACTACACATATTTATCAATGCCTGTGCCAATAAATTAACTGAGGAGGACTCAAGTTGCATCCAAAGGCAGCTTTTTACTCAGAGATAATTATTCAAACATATTGTTACTTTTGCAGTTCTTACAGTGATGGAAAGAGCCGTACTGGCTCAGAGGAATTTCAGAAAAGTGCTGATTTGAGAAGGTCACACTTATTTTTAGTACAATTTTCCCTCTGGTTGGGCCCCTGAGAGTGATGCAAATGTTCTCACTTGCAACTGTGCTGAAACTACTTTCTAATCAAAAGTGCTTGTGAACGCAGAGTCTGATGAAACACAAGCAGTTAGTGATGCCAAGTGAGTGCAGGCTCTGTCACTAAGTAAAAGTTTTGCAAACATAGTGGAGAACTCTCCATCTTCCATGGAGAGATCTGAACTGTAGTTCAATCTGGCCTGTATTAAGCCATACTGGTTGAGAGAGAATTGGCTCTGAGAAATCCAGTTATCCCTGTTCAGAACATGGTTACTACCCTTCATGAAGGAAGCTACTAGTGACAAGAAGAGTGAGTTTTGTTTGTCTTTTACTACCAAGCATGCTATTAAAAACCAGCAGGTTTAAGAGCATGCTTGGTAATAAAAGACAAATAAGAGCAGGTTTATAACCTATGTCTAATGCAATGACTTGTACCTATTGAGTTGGCAGAGTAGATCAGATTTCTTCCAAGCTTCAAAAAACCCACAAATAACCTGCATTTTGCTCTCCTAAGACCAATGTGAATATAACTTCATGAAAAATACTTTGGTGCTCTGATTTTCCTTTCTGATGCTGATGGTTTCAAATACCTCTGTAAGACAACTTGTTCTGGCTACTTCTGTGTTTCCCTCCTTTTTTGATATTACAGTTAATTGCAAATAAACCATATGATCTCTTAATGTATATAGACATAAAAATTTTGCCTTCTTAGATTGAATAAGTCTCTCTGTACACTTCAGCCTAAAGATGAATCCCTTCTAAGTAGGGTGTTTGGATACTAGTGCAATAAGTTGCTATTACTACTGGGTTTACTTAGAATCTATGTATATATATCAATATACATATTCATACACATATATCAGCCACATACAAATGCCGGACTTACGGTCATCTAATCTTGTAAAATTCATGCAGCTGGCATGAAGGAGTTTCTGAAGCTAAGAAAGTAATGATCATTCCAAAACAAGGAGAAAAGTCTCATTTTCCTGTGCAAGTGCTTTCCACTATGGCTATTCATGGCTGTCCATGCCATCAAGAAGCCACAACAAGCTCTGTTTTTTGCTGCCTGATACTTTTAGCATTTACAACAGTCTGTGTGGAAATGCATATGGAGTAGCTGGTTGGCTAAGGAAATGATTACATGGATCCAGTCATCATACAGTAGCAACCAGGTTATTTCATCTACAGCTTGTAAGTTCCAGAAGGGTTACACAAATCCAATGAAAACTCTAAATGGGACAGTGAACTTCCTGGCAAACTCCATAAAACTGCAAGGCCAGATTTGATCTTGAGATCAAATTCAACTGCAACAGTGATTGAATGCAATACTACATAACATATATTTAACTATTGAAAGGGATGCTGCTCTTCCATCTTAGAAAACCTCCTCTCTTGTTACTTTGGCCTCACTGTATGTTCAGCTAATCCCAGCATAACTCTGAGCAAAATCAGGCATGCAACCATGTCAGAATTTTCCCATGACATAGCAAGCCTGCCCAGTAATGGATAGATCTTTTTATATTCACTTATTACAAACCATCTTTTCACCCTGATGGGTTGTATTCATACATGGCAGCTGCACTTCGATCCACAAATTATTAAGCTTAATGTGAGAATTAAGAGACAAAATTTAATGGTTTGTGTTATGCATGAAGCAAGACGAGAAATCCTACCAGCCCTGAGAACCCATGACTGTCTTAAACTCCTTTGTTTCTACAAACATGTAGAATTAACTTATTCCTCAAAAAGACAGTCTTGGAAGAAGGAACAGCATCTAACCAAACAGTGAGGAAAGTAAAAAGTAAAGCCAGATGAATTTAAAATACTACAAAAAGAAAAATGCATGACTGGCAAAGCAGCAGCCTGTATGAACTGGTCCTGGAAACACTCAGCAAATAGCCCTTAGAATCATAATCAGGAAAAACAGAAGTACAATTAAAAACCAGGGAAGAAACCAATTTGAGTTGCATAACAGAGGTAAAAAGATCAGAGATTCTCCTCTGGTAAGAGCTTTAAAAGCATATAAGTGGTCTGTGAACCCAAGCCCTATTTCAGCATCTCATCAAAAGAAACTTACAGAGCAACATCTATCCATACAAAAAAAAATCATCTATTGATCTATACAGCACATGGTTTGCTGTGCTCAAGGCAGAGTGCAGAAACCAGCTGGCCAACCTGACTGCTGCTCCCTGCTATGGCACAGATTTGCCATGTGATACTGGCAAGCATCATTCAACTCCTTTGGCTAAGCTTTTGGAAATCTCTGAATGGAAAATACCCTTAATGCTATTTACCCTTTTAAATTCACAGTTCCTAGAAAGTGAAAGACAAGAGTTCTGCCAGTCAGAGGAAGGAATTAGGAAAAATGCAACAACAAAAATAAAAAGAGAGGAATACAACCTGAAGGCTGCAGCTTCCAGACAATGAGGAAAGTTAGGCCAGCACAGCAGAGCTGTTCAGGAGAGCATCCTTTGCCTCTGTCTGTCTGGGTGGCAAGTTAGCTGCTGCTCAGCCACCTCGCATGGCTACACCAGGCAGCAGAAGGGATCATAAAAAATGCCCAGGCTGAGTGGTGCCAAGGGGATCAAACAGATGTGAGTGAACAGGAGCTCAGCAGGTGCTTGGGGAGCTCAAGAGAGTTGAGACACAAGCGGCTATCGGCAAGACACAACATGGAGTGCCAGACATTACAACTGAATTGGCACATGGCAGGACATTGCCTGGGATGGACAGCTTTTTTCCTGTGTTGTCCTTTCTCTACTGATTGCTGCTCAGTCACCTGAATGGTGGTGCAGGTGGCCACAGAGACTTAGTGCCAGCTCCATGTCCATCATCACTACCAACTTCCAACATCTTTTTGTGACTGATGGTGCAGCCATCATTCGTCTTTCTTCTCCTGTCCTGCTCCTGTTGTCTCTACAGCTGGCCATTCATTTCATGTAGCCAAAAAAGCACTCTAGCACTCCAGGTAGCTGGCCCTTATGCTAGAAAGGCTGTGCATGAATACATCGGGGTAATCACCTGTAGTCCTTCAGATCTCAGTGCAACAAGGGCTTGCTACTGAATGCTGGTGAGGGGAGAGAGGCCTAAAGGAAACTCCCACCTGTCTGGTGTCACTGTTGACCCTAAATTATGTGTGTGAAGCACACTCCCTCGTCTTTTGTGCGTACCAAAAAGTTATCACTGACTGTAAGAGGACTGCATGGGTGCCCTCTGCTATACACACTTTACTAACACTTAATTGGATTCAGTACTGCTTACTCATTGCCCAGCTGCTGTGGGCTGCATGCCAGGCATGACGATTAGGCCCAAGGGAAAGACACCAATGAGAGCAATTTTGCCTCATATAGTAAGCAACAGCATATACCTTCATTAAAAAGAATAATAAAAACTTCATTACTAGTTTGACGAAACATGGCTACGCAGACCATGCAGATTTTCCCACCAAGGCTTGCAAAGGCGCATGTTTAAAGTAAAATTTTAGACAAAATACAAAGTAGCTTCATACAAGTTACAGAGGCATTCGTTAATTTTGCTCAGGTTTGTGCAAACCTGAGTCTATACTAGCTTTCTGCTCCCCTCATTTGCACCTTTACAAGGCCATACCTCACACACAATAATGTCAGCTATGATATGTAACATCATTACCTCCTGCCTCAGTAAGCAACAAACTGAAAAGATTTGGACAACCCCCAGACAGCAGTGATGAGCCTCGGCCTGTCGAACGGCAGTAGCAGGTGTCAAGTCAGTAGGCAAAACTCAGCATGCTTAATGCTGGCAACCTGTCCTGTCAAGATCCACATTGCTGCTCCATCCAGTGCAGTGCAAAAAGAAAATATAAAGAACAAATAGAGGCCTAAATAGATGAAACCTTCCACTGACTGGAGCGAGACATCCCTGATGACTGCAGCGTTAATAGGATGCTGCTGTTCAGAGAGGGAACAGTCAGAGAGAAGATTAACATCTCCCAGATGGAATTAGAAGCATCTCAGGCCTATCGATTTTGGTTGTAACCTTTACAGTAAACAGTCCACGGGGGCCTCATCAGCCACCTGTTCCGTGATATTTGCATTGAAATATAGAGCCAACGCAAATGAGAAAATGGCCACAATTCCTCACTAAAGCATCTGCTCTAGCAAGATGCATCTATAAGTGCATCACCAGTAGCAGCAAAGGTACAGGTTTTAAAGAATGCTGTAGTACAGTGGCACTAGCTCTCTCACATGGCACCAGAACAATGAGCGCTCCATTTATCATGATGTTGATGGTGGTGGTAGTGGTACTATATCATGCAATATTTCACTTTCTAATAATTGCTCAGTTTTATACTGAAATCAGGCTTGCCAAAACTGGGAGGAAAGCCATCTGTGCCTGGAGGATGACTGCCAGAAACATTTGCAATTTTATTTTGGAGTTATAAACCTGCAGAATGGAAAAAAGGCAATGCCTAAATAACCCCTTTCACTGAACACCCCCAGTCACACAGACCTAACTCTGAAATAGCTTGGTCAGTCATTACAAAGATGTCTTTATTATTTTTAAAAGCCTCACTCATCTAAGAGATAAAAATAACCCTATTGATTATTTGTGGAACTTCAGCAGAACTATGTCAAGATTCTGAATTGATTTAAGAGCTAAATGTAGCTATCATTGCCTTTTGACAGGAGACAACACCATCTCTAATATATACTTTGCTCTTTCACCTCAACATTCTTGATAGAAAACAGATACACTACCAGCAACACCATTACTCTCCCTGACCCTCATTTTGCCTGGGAAATATAACTGCCAGTGAACTCACCTTCCATTCCCTCATCTGATGGATGGAATAAAATTTATGTAGCTGCAGGTGACCCAAAGCTGTCACATGCCCTCCCTTTGTTTTCTCCTCCTTTTGGATAACAAAAGTAAGACACAAAATCTGGTATGATTTCACAATAATATTTACAAATGGCAAGTTTGACACAGCCCTAAAGCCATTGTCTTAGCTGCCACATGCCTACTGCAAACATAACGTTAGGTTCAGCTAGTAAGCCAAAACCAGTACTTACAGCTCAGCCAGATACTTAGCATTTGCTTCCTTTTACTGCTGGTACATACTTAAACAGATTTCAGCATCTTCACCCTCTAACTAAGAGGAAAAACTTAATTTCCAACCTTCTTACATCAGCATAACAAAGGAAATCAATATATAATGGCAGAGGTTAACTTTGAAGAAAAGGTTAGGATCCTATAGAACATTGCAAGGACATGTAGTGATTGGACAAGGGGGAATATATTCAAACTGTTAGATACTGGAACAGGTTACTCAGAGATCCCTGGCAGGGTTCAAGGCTGGGTTGGATGGGATTTTGAGCCCTGGTCTATTGGAAGATGACTCTGCCCATGGCAGGAGGTTTGAAATATGGTAACCTTAAAGGTCTCTTCAATCCAAGCCATTCAATGATTCTATGATTTTAATACCTCTGTGTTTAAAGCTCAATGTAATCACAAATAATTCTCCTTTGCTTTTTGTTAATGTAAGAAACATTCAAGCACTTAAATATCAACCCTGGCTGTATTCTTCAGGACATCTGTCCCATTCATTTGGAATTACAGTGTCCATGCTTTAACGCAATAAAACAGTAGAGAAGTGCAAATCCTCACATTTAAGTCAGCTGTTAGCCAGAGCACACTGCTTAGTTGTTGTGCCATTTGGCCAGTTCTGCCCCTAAGTCCATTTATGGAAAAATTGACTCATTAACTTGCCTTCATTTACCTTGAGTGAAATAGCAAGTTTTGTCAGGGTATTTTGTCAGAAGGCATCAATCAACTTTGTTGTGAAGAGGTTTCATAAGCCGTCAAACCACATGCCTACCCTAACATGTGAATGAAATCTACTGAAACACTGCACTGCAGATGCTCAAGAACAGACATTACCATTTATGTACTAATTACTGCATCTGTGAACAACATACTACCCCAAAGTGCTTTACCCTGACAGTCACCTCTGGAGACCCCACCACTTGTTCCACACTGAAACAGTCCAGTCATGAGAGGAAAACTCAGGCCAAACTTCAGTATTGTATTCTGGGGAAGGATGCTCAGCACAAGGTCACATAGACACATTGTGGTCAAGCAATCTAAGTACAACAGACAGAAAAAAGGGAAGGGCTTTTCCTTCTGGAAACCTTGTAGACTATTCAAGATAAATTATGTTTTTCCCTGACAGGAAAAAAACCCCACAAACAAACAAACAAAAAAAATACAGGTAAGCAAAGAGTTCTCAATATGTATTTATAATTTTAGCCCCTAATTTGTTTATGGAATCAGTTTTGTTGGGTTTCACTACACCTTGAAGAAAAGCATGAAATAGATTACTACTACAACGATAAAAAATGTCCAAAAATGAAAAATGTCCACAAACAAAATGTAGTCCCTCAGAGAAAATTTAAAAATAGTTGTGGATAGACACAGGTGTATATATAAGGGGATAAAACAGAAGACTCCAAGTACTAAGAAAACAATCAAATTAACTAGAAACATTGTCTCTCACACCACCTATGAAATCTCTGTTCCTCAGACAACCATCCACTCACATGGGCCTATACAGTCATAGACATTCACTTACACTTTAAAAACTCAGATATCAAAGGAAAGGTTTTCTTGTTAAAACTTCAGAGAAATTTCATAGTTCTCTATCTTTCATGGTTACTCTTCATTGCCCAATGGTTTTTTGCTAGTATTTTTTGAAGCTTTTAAAAGGGATAGAATAAATCTAACTCTGAGACAGAAAATCTATGTATTTTGCTTTTCCTCTGAGATGAGCACAAGGCTTACAACACTCTAGTTTCTTTAGCTTGCTAGTAATTGCTAGCTGCAAGTGGCAGACTCTGAGCTTTGCTCTGCCTAGATTCATGCCCAATAAATTCCCAAATTTTACATCATATATAATCCAAGCAGCTTTATAGACAAGTTAATACAAGAATATTCAATCTTCAAGAATGCCTTTCAGTGAAGAGATCACCTCAAAATGCCAACATGACATGTTTTTCACTCTGCTCTTCATTCCACCACTTCAGAGTTACGAAGAAGACAGACAGTATAGCAAGAAGTCAACAGATACCTAAGAAAAATCCCATTTGCAGGGTAGTGCTGAGACAAATGATACTCTCTGTTAACCTGGCATAAGGTTAATTACTGTAATTCAGTATATTTTAAGGGAAAATGCTATACACACATGTAATAAATTAACCTCTGAGTATAAAAAAATCTGAATATAAAAATCACAATTCCTTTAACCAACAGAGTAGTCCAAGATCATTTTAATCACTGAGGGTCTATTATTGAGAGGGAACATGAAGAATCTGATGCGATGCATGGACAAACTTAAAACTGAGGTGGTGTGGGTCAGAAAAATAAGAGATTACAGTTTGCGATGAGCCTCTGCACCACAGAAATACACTACTCCCTTCTCCTACACACATGCACCACCATAGTGAAAAATACAAGCATCCTTACACATTTGTTCACACCTGCTTCTTAGCACAGCATGGGGGAATTAGAGCAGCATAGAACAGGAAGTCAAAGCAGCACTGACAAATGCCTGTAGTACAAGTTACAAAAGCAGTAGCTCTGTTATTATTTGCTTTGCTTCTTTGGACAAGCTGTGGAGAAAAAGGTTCAGTGTAGCAAGAAAGAACAAGCCCACTGAGTATGACTGCCTGAATGGGGCATGATGGATGAGCTTCCTTGCAGATAGGAAAAGCCTCTAATCTGTTCTCTGGCTCATTGCTAGAGCAAGGCAAAGTCATTCTTTTCTTCTTTGGGAAATAACCTCTGCCTTTTCGATACCACGTGCAGGGTTTTGCAAAGGACAATCCAGACTGTCATCCAGACGAGACAGCAGCCTGTTTCCAGGTCCCACACCAAGGCAGGCTCAACTATGCGGCCCAAAACCCCAGAGCAACACAAAGACATTTCTGTATTGCTTGTGCTTCCTATGACTATTTTAGGAATGATTGGCTGCATTCAGGTTCCCACTACAGATAATGAGATACACAGGAGGAGAAGTCATTTTCACGGCACCAGCACACAGCTAATGACTGAAATTGAAAGCATCACTTCTAATATTCCAGATAATTTTACGGAGTTAAAAAACCTATTCTGTATTCAACAGATAGAACGCAGGCATCATCCCAGCAATGAAAAAACATCCACAAGCATCAGGATGGAAACACTCTTGCTCTGGGGTTCACTGGAGAAAGTCTGACTCTAACAGAAATACACTTTCTCAGACCACGAGAGACTTATCCCCAAACCTTCTCTTCTTCTCTCCCACACCCTGCAGCTTCATTCCATAATGGTGGGTGACACAGGAAAAACAATGATTCATTAGGTGACTGCATCTAAGTGAATTCAGTAAAACTGTTTGATGAGTAGTCACAGACAGCTAAGGGTTTTTAACACGTCTGCCAGGTGTTTTTGAAACCAAAAGAATCCTTCCTAGCTTGCCTGACAGAACAGAAATTCCTGTGCAGGAACAGGGAAGAAAACCACACAGCTGACAAACTGCTGCTGTTATTTCTTACTCTGCAGTTCTGCTGCTTATGTGATTTCTATCAAATGCTGCAGAGTTCCCTCTAACTCTAGGTTGGCCTCCATAATGTGGACATTCAACTGATCAGCTGCCAGGAGCTGATCTACAGCCAAGACTGAAATTCCTGCCAGCATTTGGAAGGAAAAAAACACACAAAAGACATTGGTCCAGAAAATCAACTTACTTTTCAATGAGACTTAAGGCTGTATACATGGACTATGGTGAGCCCACTAGAAAAGACTGAAGAGATCCTGGTAGGCATCAAGGTACAATGTTCTCAACCGGATCCAATCCGGTAGCCTTTTGTCAAGCCTTGCCCATGTATACGAACAATGTCTTACAGACTGTGCTTCCCTTCACCACAGAGCAGTGAGTCTCCAACTTGCAGCACAGTCATACAGCAGTTACAACTAAAGGACACTTTTTTATGTCAGTGAAAATGCTGACAGTGACATCTGCTAGATTGTGGAGTACTGATTTCCACTGGACTTCAGAAAGACATGTAGCTTCTTACAGCTTGTACCATCCGCACTAGCTCATAGATGATGTTGCTTTACCTATTTATAACCTTCCAGTTACAGAGAATTGTATATATTTAATATTTTCATCCTCATGAGAATACATATACTTAGATGAAGACTCAGTTAAATTCTGCTAACTTCATATGGGGTTTGGGAAAAGTCTCCCATCGAAAGTTAGGAAGTAGAAATAACCACACCCAAACTTCCTGTGAAATGTAATGCTATTCTTGATCTTTACAAAGAAGAAATTCTTCTTTTGGTTTCCAATTCTTACTTTCTTAGAGAAAGTAAATCAGGTGCTCTTGATCTTAATCCACACGGTATTTCTTCTAGTTAAAATTTTCCTGTAAGCAATTCAAAACAGAATTACTCTTCTGTGGTAAACATCACTACACCAGCTTGAAGTAAAAGACATTCTTTTCACATGATTGCCCCTATATTCAACATGTACTTCTGAAAAAAGTCAATTCTGCAGTGTCTATTACAATCTATATTGAAAATTTAAGTTATCCTGAACAACAGGACTAATAATGCCTAAAAAGTGTATTGTGATGGCTCAATAAAAACAGGGGTTTTGGTAGACTTCTTCCAATAATTTGCTGCAAGAGAGAGATCAGAAGGACATAATTTTAGGCATTTCCTCTCTTCTGATGGAAATACGTAACTTTGAAAGAAAGCACTTAACCTACAAATCTTTTCTGGAATCTCTGAGGGACCCTGTTACCTGACACCTGCATTACCTCAGGGTGGTCAGCAATAGCTTTTCCTGGACACCAGTTATAGAGGTACCTGAGGCAAACAGCCCAGAGCTTCTCCATGAACTCATAAAAATCTCAGAAAGAAGACTTTTAATTAGTTCACTTACCAATAAGATTTTCTTACTCCATGTGAAGTCAGAAACATGTCCAGCTACGGAACAAATTGCAGTCTGAGAACATGCTGAAGAATAATTTATTTAAAAATCCCAACACATGAATATTGAGTGTGATCTCATATATTTAAAGCTCAGGTGAAAAAAGGTGGGAATTAATTGATAATTTACCAGCTTGAATACTGGTACCTACCACAACATCTCTCCATTTAAAACCAGAAAGCAATTTTCTTCCCTCAAACAATTACCATACCTTTTTTCCCTGGCATCCTTTAAGGTATTACTGTCCCAGGCATGAAGAAACAACCTGCACAGGATCTGCATGGAGGAGCATGCAGACAGGAGGGGCAAGCTTCCTTTCTGAATTCTAAGGAGCTCCCCACAATCCCTTCCCTTCTTGGCATTTGCATATAGGGTCTCTCTCTCATAAAAGGACTTGGCTTTCCTCACACAAGAACAGATTTGGCTTTCCTTATACCAGAATAGATTACACCCCTTATTCACACACACCCTTACGTTCCCCAAAAGCTGACAACATTATTTCTGCTGCAAGCTCATGTATCTTCCCTCCTTTTTTGGACAGCTTAAAGAAGATTGCTATTGCTTCCCAGAAATAAAACACAGCACTTGATGGACAAAGGATGACTAAACTTGGAATACATCTTTTAATGTAGATATTAACAAAGCTGATTTGTAACTTCTCTTAGCTGAATGTAGATAAGCTCTGAAGGCAGGTGTAAAACCAGAAGAGAGATGTGGTCACTTTCGCCCAGGAGCTGGACAGTGAAGAAGATGGTGAGCAAGTCCACCATTCCTTCTTTTTCTAGATCAGCTGTCGTGCTCTTTCTCAGTTGACAGAGCCAGGCACCCTCCTTTTCCCTGACCTGCCAAGGACAACGGTTTCCCTCTGCCAGGAAAAAAGTGTGTTGCCCTCTTGTGTGTTCCCCAGGGGCAGGACACAGTCATCCAGAAGAATTTTGCCTGACTGGAAACGCAAATGAGGACAGAAATCTTTTCAGCACAACTTACACTTCAGTCTCTTCACTTGCTATGCATGCTTAGAAGTGCACAAGGTCAAACATATTAGGATAAAAATCTTAAGCCATGCATGCTCTGTAGGGTCCTCCTGCCTAGTTCTCATATAGGATTAATTGTACCATGTGAACCAACATGCATGAAATATCAAAAAATTTTAATTTCCAATATGCTGCTTTTAAGGTATTTAAAATGTAAACATAGACAAAAGGTAAGCTCTCTTTTATGACAAGCCTAAAATAAAGAAGCAACATCAGGGCATCAGGGATAAGACAGTGTTCAATGCAAGGATAAGAAACCTCTCCTTTAAGCTTATTCAGCAGCAACGAGGCTTCCACCCTTCCTTCTTCTTATGTTTCCTCTTTGACTCTGCAAAGCTATACAATAGATGAATTGATGATTTCCTACAATAGCAATTAGATTACTGCTTGCTGTTTTGTCACGAAACAACCACACATCATTTACAGTCAAGCAATGTCCTGCATCAGCTGAACAAAGTAGTAGTGCACTGCAGAGTCCTGTCAACGCTATAACTTCAATTGCTGGCTGGACCCTTCTGTAGGCTAGAAGACTGTAACCTACTTTCTGTCTGCCTTTGTAGCAAATATAAAGTTTGGGCTACAACCCATATGGCAAAACACTCCTTGGGATTAAAACAGTACTACCAATACACAGAAAAAATAAGTATCTTCACCAGCAGAAGGTACTACTGTACTGGAGCTTCTTTTTGTTATTCTTTCCCCAATTTGTGCTTTACTCCAGGACTAATAGGTGCTTTGCAATTTTTATTAAAAAAAAGGTATTGTCTCAAAAAGTTTACAATCCTCATAGGCTACACAAATACGTGGATAAAGAAGAATTTTTTGAAAAAAAATTTTTCAAGTACAAGAAAAACTGTTCCCACCTGCAGTTCTTATGATTCAAATATGTAAGTGGCCCTGTTCTTTCTCTAAAGAAATATTTGAGTTACTAAACTGCAAAAATACTGCCAGCATTTCTACCACATAACAGCATCCATAACTGACTATCAACATCCCAGACTTCTCAGATCAACATTTTGGGCTGGAACAAATGCATTCAACTGCTGACCTCCATCCTAATACCAAGTCCTTAAAAACTGAATCATGTACACATACGGGGTGCATTCCCCAAAATAGAGGAGTTATTGCCTGCAGTTTCTCTTTCAGTGGAGACGTGGCTTTGGAGGATAGTTTTGCTGTTCAAGGAGCACAAACATGATGACTAATTTCACCGAAAATATTCAACTCATAATCTCTCATTTGTTTAGTTTTTCCACCATTACCAATTGGTCAGTTAGAGCTACGTTTTTTCTAGTTATACGTACACAAGTCACACAAATAATAAGAGTTGTTATAAAATCTCTTTCCTAAATAGCAGATTTTAGAAACACTAATATTTAGGAAACCCTGTGCAGGATCTGGGAACAGACTGCAGAATTAACCACTCAGTCTTGGCTCAAAACTAAGAGAAATGATGACCCATGCATTTCAGTTGTCTTATGTTATGGAAGATTTCCATCATTCTGCCTAATCAACCAAGTTAAATTATATTTAATTACTAGACTCCAACATCTGGGTTTAACCAGTATAATTTAATCATCACAACAAGTTCACATTTAAAAGCAAACTTCAGTTACAATGTTGTGGACAAACTGAAGGTTTAACATGCAAACAGTTACCAGATTATACAACTAAAAGAACAGGGTTTCACTCAACAGTAATTAAGTTTAAATTTCAGCAGTAATGAAAAGCCAGATATCAAACATTACCTTTCTTTTTTAAAGAAAGAAAGAAAAAAAATCGGTACTGAAGGAGGAGAGTGTCATGAATACCAGGGACAAAACAGAAGAGCAAGAACAGCCATCTCAGCACATTAGAGCTTTCTGCTAAAGCCATAGTCAGATCTGGTACAAGCTAAACAGCAGCAGCCATTCCCTTGGGACTGCAATGTTGTGTGAAGCTACATGCAAAACAATTCATTGATATCTCTAGAGGACCAGAGAAGGCTAAAGGTCTATTTTAGCTAACTACTCTAATCCTCCCATAGTTTCCTTCCAAACCAACACTTACCTTTTTCAACAACAGCAGCAGCTGAAAGCCTAACTAGGCACTGCTTCAAGGATCTTGCACTTACTACCGCTCTGAAAGTTTGATTTCTAAGAAGAAGGTACTAAAAATAAACTTTATACTGCTTACTAGTCTGTATTTTTGATATCCAAAAGCAATGAGGGCTTCTAAGAGACTAGCAGATATCTCTGAAAAAAGTCATAAACACCACTACACCTCAGACTTTGCATTGCTTACCATTTACTCCTCCCCCTCCCCTTATTTTGCTGACAGCAAGATGGACAATACATGAAAATTTGATTCTCGGTAAGCCGAGTAATGCAAATTAGCTTAATGAAATAGATGACTTTGTGTATGTCCCTTCGATACTGATTAAGCTCAAGTATCCACTCAGCTAATGACTAAAGCAATACCATGAGAGCTCTTGTGGAGGTGTCATAGCTATACTTCTTTTTTTTTTTAAACAGCCCTTTACTAAGCATTTACTTCTATCTCAGATGCTTCTGGTCAGAGAAACAGGCCAGCTTCCAAACAGCAGACAGAAGCAGTTAACATCTTAAGACACAAGTGATGTAACATAAAAATCTGCAGTTACTTTGCACAGCTTGGTCCTCAACATATAAAGGAGATATGTCTTTGTGCCTCCAGTTTTCAAAGCAGATTACTAGTGCGCTGCAAGGAGTTACTCTGACTCTGTAATTATAGCCATCTTAATAATGATCTGTTCCATGGCTGCCTATTGCTGGTGCCCAGACAGTTTAATCACTATGCATTCGGCTGTAGAGAACTACCTATCTTTCCTGTCATTTGAAACATGGGACATGTTGTGTGAAGGCGGTGCAAATGAGCTTCCCCTGAACTAGCTGGCTAATACACTTTCACCATTAAAACCTAAATTATAAAATAGACCAGTAAAAGTAATAATGCATTGCCTCTTATTACAAAGAGATGTTTCACCTCAGCTGCGCTAGATGAACAGTCACTCCTATCAAGCCCATGTATATATTATTCATTGAGCACCAGCTGTGTGCTCAGCACAGTACAGACACAGAGAGAAGTGCTCCCTACTCCTGGGAAGCATTTACAGTCTAAAGTAGTGGAGTTTGGCATTCATTCTGTCTGTAAAAATTCCATTGACTTCACTATGGGGAGCAGTTGCAGAAGCAGGTATTGAGGAAACTACTGTGAAGACTGACACGGAAGAGGTATGAATGTACCTGAACATATGTGTAGATGCATCTTTTCACACTCCACTGCTGTGTGATTGCTGTCTCAGTATTTCTCATATTATGACACTTTCATGGCAATCCTGATCCAGTACATTAAATGATGGAAGAAACAATATTCAATGTCCTCAAGTGCCAGGGATTTATTAGGACTCCTAGCTAAACACTAGGAGCAGGCCTAATGTAAGTAAGAATGAGCTATAAATCACCTCCACAACCACCAAAATGTATCTTAGACTTGAGACGAAATCCTACTCTCAGATTCTCACAGAGATTTCCCATGCTAGTGAACAGAAGTGACTGAAAGTATGGTTGTATTTACACATATGGATAGAAGAACCTGGAAAAGAAATGGGGAAGAGCAAGGTTAAAGTGGAGAATAAAAGATGTAGATCTCAGTACAGGCACTGGGAAGCAGAGAACAAAGACTATGAAAATTGGGAGCTGGAGGTTCAGACAGGTGAAGCAGCCTAGGGAGGCAGAGCTGTTATGGCATCTGGGCTTGGAGGGAGAGAAATGATTGGCAAGCAGGAGACAGCAAAAATACAAGCATGAGAAGGACCTTTCAAAACTAATATAGCTGTAAAAAGGTTGTGAGGGAAAAGGACAGACACAGGTATGTGTCAACAGATCTCTAGAAGTGAAGGAAGGCAACTATGGGCAATGGGAAAAGGAAAAGATTCAGAGGACTCCTAAGAAAGTGGGCATCAGCTGGATGGAAGGAATCAAAAAAATAAGAAAACACATCACTAAGGTCACTATTGTGTATCACATTCTTTTTCATTTGGAGCCCATGCTTGAAAATTTTGTCTCTTGGGCGCGTCATATTTTTGTTTCTTTATGAACTCATTAACTTTTTAATCTCAGAGAAGTATTCAATGAGAGAGAAGGACAGAAGGAAGTCTTCTGTTTATTTACTGATGCCATGTATTACAGAAGACAATGATGTTTCCCTCCCAGCAGTTGGCTCTCAGGAAGGCTGTAGATATGACTGTTACAGCTGCATTAAAACATAGGTTCATGGTTTGTGTCAGCATCTCTCTAGTCACAACCCCTCTAAATCATTAAAGTACATTAAAAACTTTCTTAAATGCACTCTTTTGTGTCAGCGATCACTGTGTTCATCTCAGAGATGCCATTTAATCATAAAGGAAAGGGGAAATATCTTTTAGATCATGGGTGGGAAGGCAGGTGGTCCACCAAACAACAGTATCACTCTTGTGAGATTCACACTGAAAAACCTGGAGACTTTACTGAGCCAAGGAAATTTTGCCTATGCATGAAAACTGTCCTTATGCTTCAGAGATGAAGGATTTGGTGTCTGGGCCCAGCTCCCTGTGTGTATCCATGTGTGCCTTGATTTATATAGTAATCATGTCTGTTGCCTGAAGCACAGGGACTTGTTATAAAAACACAGGAAAACGTCCTCCTGCAGAGCACTATCATACACCTCAGTCTGCAGCCTCGTTGGAGAGCACTGACAAATGGCCCCTGAGAAGAGAGCCTCAAGGTGGAATGGAAGAAGGGAAAGACAGACGGACAGAATTAGGGGAGAAGGAGAGGCACAGTGCAGGGAACCTGCAAGAAATAAGAGGGAGAAAGGATACATACAAAAAGCCCATGGAAACTGAGTAGATGAATTTGAACAGAACAGACGTCTATTTTCATACAGCTGCAAAGAAACATGCTTCCCATGAAACCCTTATAAATCCCTCATCTTCAAGGCTAATTTAAAAATTTTCACTCAGCTGTTGCAATTTGTATCGGATTTGAATTTGGCAATCTCAGACATCAAATCAATTCCAAGTGAGAAGCAGACTTACAATGCTCCATTTTACAGCCTGAAATTGTACTTTCAAGGATTAAAAACGTTTTCTGCACCACTACAGAGTGACAGAAAGATTAGTTAATTTTTAAAATGAGGGATCTGTTTATCTCTCAGTAGAGTTAGTAGAAGGATTTCCACTAGATTTAAAAGATCCAGCTGGAAATACAGACGACATTAATTCAGAATTTTTACTCTCAAAAACAACAAAAATGAAAAAGCAACAAAAAAGCACATACATTCAAGACAATAACATTTAATTCCTTTGATGTTGGTGTATCATATATATAGCCAGTCACACTGTTATCCAACCCATTGCTTGCTTTCACAGAGTCATTAATTAATTTCCATGCATATTTCCAAGGTCTTTTTTTATAAGTGTTTTATTCTAATGGGATTCTATCTCCAACACAAGGCACACAAAGTTAGTATCCCACATATCAGGAGCTGTGGACTGTTACACTTTAAAACTGTTAAAAATATGCAAACTGTGGCTCTGCATCCTAAAAATACAGGCAGACAAAACTGCCATTTTAATAGAGTCAATGGGAGTGTAGCCAGCAAGGCAGACCTTACGAAATTAATATTCTGCACTAGCTAGTCTCTGAGTTTATGTTATAGGATGTGTTGGGCAGTGTGAAACGCAACATACCAAATTCAGCCTCACACAATCCTACAGCAGGAACGTTCTGTTTATTTATATGGAAACGTTACTACTAAACAAGCACTAGAACCAGAGATGCCTGGCTGTTAGGAATTTGTGTCCTGATGCTGATGTCTTTAAAAGGACAGACCTCCCCACAAGCCCTTTGCCTCTCTGAAGCCACTCTTTCACTTGCTTGTCTGGTTTCAGGAGACGCCTTGGAAAACCTCTATCTTGTAGACTGAGCGAAGTTCAGCCCAAAAATTCACAAGTTAATGGGAACTGACAACCGCCTGTATAGACACCATGAGATCACACAAGTCTTGTTTCTTTAGGATGCCAGGCTAAAAATACAGCCTTTTGCATTAATTACTCAGAAAAATTTCAGCTCTGCACTACAGTGGGCATTGTACCCCTAGCTGTACAGAGACAAGTTTAGCCTTGAGGCTGAATGAGGCTGAGCTTATCTCTGATCCCGCTCCCTTCTGGTGGATTTCAGACACTTCTTTCACTCACCCTGTCCTCACACAGTTGTTTGTGCTTAATTTGAAACAGTTGAATTTCCAGTTAACTAGTAAGCAAACAAAGCACTCCCTCCACCAGCCCTGGGGTCCCTGCTTGTCTGACTTTAAATAGATGAGGCTGATCAGATATTGACCATCAGCTCAGAGAACAAAGGATCATTGTGTGAGAGATCTGCATTGCCCCACTGGGGACCCAGACAGCACATTGTTCATGACACCCTCACCGTCAGCTTTGAAGAGGTGATTTTGGAAGACAAGAAACATAGACCTTCATCATGCTGGGAAGAGGTCATCATGCAAAAATCGCAGAACAGGTGCTGACGAGCAGACAAAAACTGTTTACTTGGAAGATTTTAGAATGGGAAAGGCGCAGGACGAGAAAATACCTCAGCTTTGCACACAGTGATCTGGCAAATCCCCAAGCCCAGCTTCTCCTGAAAAGCTCAGTGTGCCAGTGTTTCCTGCAGGTACTACTTCAGTGTCGACAGCAAGATGTCCTCAGCAGCAGAACAACAGCTGCACAATGCGAACAGCAACTGAATGGTTGAACAGCTCTTTTTACAGGCATGGTGTTATAAAAACCTGGTGTTCTTTTGTGCTTCACAAAGCCTCTACTTTGCTGACTCGAAGTTCAAATCTCACGGGCTATTAGGAGAAGGAAGAAGGACAATGCATTAACATGCATGGTAGAAAAGAATGTGCTCTATTCTGGAAACCAAGCCTGAGCCAGGAGCTGTGTTATGTCCTAAATACCAAGCCAGAAGCTGCTTTCATGTCAATAAAAAGGTATGTATTTTGGCATGCAAGGATCACACACTTAGTCACAGTGCAAATGAAGCCTGCTTTTCATGATGAAGTGTTAAGTAGAGCATTTCCCCCTCTCTAGTTGTGCTTACCACCAGGGACAAACACAGGAAATACAAAGCTCTCACCAACTGGTGGTCTTGCAGCTTATTTTTTAAAGGTTGGGAAATATATTTTTCCTAGATTCCAATTTTTTTCCCCACAAAGAATAAATCATAGCCAAAAAATGAAAGGCGGGAAATTCCCTTAAGATTGCTGAGTAGAACCCTGCGGTAGCAGACAGCAAAGCCATTGCTAAGTCATTTAAATTACACTTGGAGGAACAAGAAGAAAAACAAAGTAAAGGGAGAGAGAAGCAGAGTAGAACTGGAGTGGCTCTTCAAAGAGAAGAGCTAGTAGTCAAACAAAATACCAGGTCTCCAAATTTTTTTCCCTGCCATTTATGGGGAGGGTAGAATTCTTTAACGTTCTCCTCTTAACATTATAAGCCAGATTTTATCCAGGAGAGAGATGCCAGGCAGACATACTTAATTAAGACTGAGCAATGTATGGGTGGTTCACTGATAGAAACCCATCCATCAGTATGTCAGGTCATCTTTTCCCCTGCAAATGTCTCTTGAGAATATTGACGACTTTGCTCAGAGTCCCAGAACTGCACCAGGCCTCTGTTTATGTATTTGCAAATCAGTGTTGTTATGTAGTACCTGCTTCACAAGGAAGTTATGAGCTTCCATTAACTCCTGTAATGTACTTGAAGTTAATCAAATAAAGGATGCCAAGCAAGAGTTCGATAATGTTATTGTGCCTTGGGAATCCTCCCTTTTCCTAGTTGGCACAATTCTCCCTTTTCCCTGCTTAATTTTAGTCTCTCTTAGCCCTTGGGCTACAGCTTATTGCTCTGTCTCCAAAACGAAGCCAAAACCATCTTTACAAATACATTTCTACTAGCAAAGTTGAGTCAGTGTCAAGGGTTTTGGTGTTAACTACAAGAATTCAAACATGCCATACTGACAGTAACATAAAAATTCACCCCTCCCGCAAAAGCTCTTAACAGACCTCTCTGAAAAATGACAAAGGGCAACAATTGGTTTTGTGCCATGTGGGCTGAAGGCTGAGCACCCTTGTGAACACTTGCAGAGATTTGGGAGTGGGCAGCAGCTGCAGGTTATAGTGAGGGAAAAAACCCAACAATCCTGCAGTAAAGGAAAGCTTGAATTACATGCTAGACTTGGTGAAGAAAACTACTAATTAACTGGTATTAGCTTAATATAAAAATTCTGAACTTGTTCGAAGTGAAATCAGACAATGCAGCCCTTCCCCTATCACTCTTACAAAAACAAGGTGTCCATTTTGAGAAGAAAAACAAACAGCTGCGGAGAGATTTGATTTGAAAGCCATGGTGTTCTGAAGAAATCATTTGTGTGATCACACAAATCATACCATACATATATTATACAACTATATATACTAAAAATATAGTTGAAGTAACTGCTAAAAAGGAGATTGCCAGGGACACAGGAAAGGGTTAATTATTATACACTGAAGATGACAATCCACCCACTTAACTTTTGTCTTCCAATACTTAACACATTATTGTCATCACAGGTTCAAACACTCCAGTAATTCTAGCACACTTGCTGCTATCTTACATGTGGCTGTATATCCAAGGACAGGAAAAGATTTAAGTTCTGCAAGCCATAAAGAAGACTGAAATATCCACATGGGAATTCTCCTGCATAGCTATATCATGCCCTTGTTCACAGATTTTTTTGCGTTCTGCAACCCCCATTACAAAATTAGTGCTCTCTTATTTCAGTGACTTATTTCACTCTTCTTCCAGGTTTCATAAAATCCCTACAGTCACAAAAAGAACATTCAAAAATGCACAGCAGACCCTACCCTGGTGGTCTGCAGGAAGAGTTGCTGAAGGCTCAGAGATTCTGAGGACACCCTCAGACCTCACTGACACCGGTTGTCCAACATGGTGCTCCTTTCTGCAGAACAAAATAAAGCACTTCAAGCTTCCATTTACCAAAAAATATGCAACCCGCTAGTCCATGCTAGCAGTAGATAAAACTATGCAGGAACTCTCAATGTTTAAATTCTGCTCTGTAGAAAAATTCCATGTCAGGTTCCCACTGAAATAAAAGATTCTCACCTAACTGCCACCAGGTTGATTCATACTAAAAAATGGTATAGGCTTCAGCGATGTAATTCCCAGCTTTCTCTACTGTGAGAATGAAATGAGGTACAACATGCTTTTTACTAGAATTCAATGGACTGCTAAACTCTATGATTCTCATTAGAAACAGCACACCTTTAGCCTTTGCAGTGCTTAATAATATGGTGTTTTACTAAGCCAGTTTTGGTGACCTTTCCCCCTAAAATAATAATCTATTTAATGCATATTGCCTATTGCCCCCATACTCTCATTTATTTTCTATTTTTCTCTTTGCCTAATGATCTGAAAATCCTGGTTTGCAAATGACTAAGAAGAACATGTAAGTTCAAGTATGAAGAATTCTTTTTTTCAAGAGTCACACACATGAAGGTCATGGCACATCTCACTTCAAGGAACTTTCAGAATACTGTAATTTCACTTTTTTTTCTGAACAGATTTTGTACTTCATTCTTTGCTTCTTAGAAAACCTCAGTTGTCCAGTTATGAGGCTCCCTTCTCAAGACTTTCTGCACTCAGATTTGTTGACTCAACTTGTGATGAATAATCAACATAAGCTGATAAATCCAAGTTTCCATAAATATCAGCATTATGGCTAGAAACCTGTTTGAGCCTATGTGGCATTTTTATTTACTTTATATATATTATAAAAATTTGTGCAGATGAAATAAGGAGGAAAGCATATGCCTTCACCTTTTAGCAAAAAGTTCTTTCTAAGGCAATGAAGGTGATGAGAGGTTTGAAAGAATGCCAGTTGCAACTTGCTCAGCTTTAGAGTACCAAAGGGTGTGCTTGTTATTTTTTTCTGGCCAGACCTGAGGAACTGTAGCTTGGATGCACTCCTTGTTAATGTACTGAAACAACCCCCGTCACTAGGGATTCCAGCTGGACTGTTTCTGTGATCCATTAGCATACTGAATCTGAGACATGAAAGGTCATCTGACTCTTCCAGTTTTTCTCACCCCCCATTTCTCTTTCTCTTTTGATAATTTATTTTCAACTGAACGGTTACTTCCATCTCTGCTTTCACCTTTGTCCATCATTAAAATCAACAGAAGAAATCTGCAAGCTAAGTATACACCAGTTAATATAAAAATGCTTAAACTACTACAGGCTTTCCAAACCAGGAAGCAGTATATACTGCTCTTAGTTACAGTATATACTACTCTTAGATACACAACCAACATGTGCACTAGCTTCTGAATTCCAGCTTTCAGACTAGAAGAGAAAGCAGCCTTGATCCAGATGTGTGCAGGAAGAGATGGCTCTGCACCAGAGGCGGTTCTGTCTGATGCCGATTCAGAGGGCTGAGACCCCAGACAGAGAGAAACGAAGGGCACCCCTGCTGTTTCAGACCCGGATAAATCTACACATGTTCAGAACCTGGAATAAAATCCCAGTTAGTGAGAGTTTTTCCACTGACCTCACAAGAGCAAGTATTTCTCTCTTGCTGTGAGGCTCACAGTTATACTGACGCTAACAGGAAAGAACCCATTTTGTGTTAAGATGAAGATATGTTGGTGGATATTTCTGCCTATTTTGTACATTAAGTTCATAACCGAAACAAAAGCTTAAAAAGATACAAATTTTGCAGCTAATCATGTAGATATACCTACAGATGACTAGTTTCTCTGACACTCATTCCCAAGCACACACTTTCTGTTGCTGAAAGAATAGGCATCCTTAAAAACTATTTGACTACTCAAAAATCTCTGCTAGTGATGTTTCTGTGTGTATTAGTAGGCTTTTGGTCAAATTATTTTCAGTGATACAGAAAAATGAACACTAGTCTTTACCTTCAATACAACACTAAATTTTTGGTTGACTTAGTTAGAATAAGATGCAACTGGACCTCCAGCTCAAATCCTGAACCCCATCCACATTTT